>APFE030680880.1:8425-41360 GCA_000404065.3 Pinus taeda
CAACTGGAAAAGGAAGAGTGCAATTCGAAGATGGAAGTTTTGAAAATGTCTTGCATATTCCAAGGCTTTCTGTGAATCCTCTCTCAGTGTATCAGATGACACACACAGGCAGCGGAAGGAAAGTGGAATTTACCCCAGATTCCGTGAGCATTTATGACATGCAAACCAATTTGAAGATTGCTAGCAAGGTAAATGATCAATCTCGTCTGTATACATTTTCTGATTTTGTTCCTCAATCAGATTCTATTTTGCTACTTATGCATGCAAATGAAGAAAGTAGGATTTGGCACGAGAGATTTGGGCACTTGAATTTCAGATATATGAAACAGCTTAGTAAGCAAGGGATGGTCAAAGGATTGCCAACCATTGAATTTTCAGATGGTGTTTGTAATGGATGTGCTCTTGGAAAGCATCCACAAGAAAATTTTGAAAAGGGGCATGCATGGAGACCCTCTTCACCTTTGGAACTTGTACACAGTGATCTCATGGGTCCATTTCCGGTGCTTTCAATGAGCAAAGCAAGATATGTGTTGTCATTTATAGATGATTACACGAGATTCACTTGGGTTTACTTCTCGAAACTCAAGTCTGAAGTTTTTCAACATCTAAAGATTTTCAAAGCGCATGCGGAAAATCAGTCTGGAAAACGCATCAAGATACTCCGCACAGATAATGGGACGGAGTATGTCAACAAAGATATCAAGAATCTTTGTGATGAAGCAGGCATACAGTTGCAGCATACAGTTCCTTACACTCCACAGCAAAATGGCGTGGCTGAAAGGAAAAATCGATCTTTGAAAGAGATGGCTAATTGCATGTTGCATGAAAGATCTCTTTCGTCGAAATTGCGGGCCGAAGCTATTAATTGTGCCTCATACATGCAGAACAGATCTCCTCATAAATCTGTTACTGGAAAAACACCTTTTGAGGCTTAGACTGGCATGCAACCTGATGTTAGTCATTTCCGCATTTTTGGATCTCGAGTATGGGCCCGCATTCCTTCAGAGAAGAGAAAGGCTTTGGATCCTCAAAGCAAAGCATGCATGTTGGTTGGATATTCTGATGAAGTCAAAGGGTACAGATTGCTTGATATCCACACTGAAGAGCTCTTTATTGAAAGGAGTGTAAAGTTTGACGAAGATATTTCGCATGCGCCAATAGATGAACTTGTTACCAAGTTTCCATCACCACTCATTGATGAGTATGCAAATGAAACTTCAGACCAGCATTATGATGACTATGTGTCTCTTCCTGTGACCCCTGTTAGACCACCAATTGTTGAACATCGAGATCATACTTCTGCACGTAGTTCGGAAGATTCTCGACCACCTTCAACACAAAAATGGCGCAGCATGAGTGATATCCTTGATGATCCTGCCTCTATCCCTCTGTTTGAGGAAGATCCGCAAGCACTCTTAGCTATGGAGCCATCCATGCCCATGCATGCTTATATGATGCATGGATCTGATCCACAAACTTATGCAGAAGCAAATGGGCATCCTGAATGGGAAGCCGCCATGGATGAGAAATATAACTCTCTCATTGAGAACCAAACTTGGGATTTGGTTCCGCTACCTTCAAATCGCAAACTTGTGAGATGCAAGTGGGTTTACCGGACCAAGAAAGCATCAAATGGGCAAGTTAGTCGATATAAGGCACGATTGGTAGCAAAAGGTTTTCAGCGAGTAAATGGTGTTGACTATGATGAGACTTTTGCTCCAGTGGCAAAAATGGATTCCATTCGGCTAGCTCTCTCCATTGCAGCAGCAAGAGGATGGGAGGTGCATCATATGGATGTGAAGAATGCCTTTCTTCATGGTGATCTCGAGGAGGAAATCTACATGGAGCAGCCACCATGCAGAATTCATCTCTAGTATGCAAACTAAAGAAGTCTCTCTATGGCCTCAAGCAGGCACATAGAGCATGGTATGCGAAGATGGATTCTTACTTGTTATCTCAAAATTTTGTACGTTGCAAATCTGATTCCAATGTTTATTTTCTGAAGAAAATTGACTCCTTGTTGATCATAGTACTCTACGTAGATGATCTTTTGATAACGGGTAGTTCAGCTTCTGTCATTACTAACATCAAAACTGCATTGCATAAGCGGTTTTCTATGACCAGCATGGGCTTGCAAAATTTCTTCCTTGGACTAGAGATCCATCAGCATGATTCTGCATTACCATTTCTCAACCAAAATATGCCAGAGATCTTTTGGCACGATTTCACATGAGTGACTGCAAGCCAGCAGCCACACCTTTCTTATCGGGGATAAAGCTTGAGAATGGCAAAGACACACCATTGGTTGATTGCACATTGTATCGCTAGCTTGTGGGAAGTCTTCTTTATCTCACTCACTCCCGTCCTGATCTCTCCTATGCTGTCGACGCAGTTTCCAGATACATGCAGGAGCCACATGAGTTATGCTAGAACGCTGCAAAGTGCATCCTTCGATATGTCCAGGGGATAATCACCTATGGGATTCACTATGCAGCCAATTGTTCTTTGAATCTCATCGGGTTCACAGATTTAGACTGGGCTGGCGACACCATTGATCACAAGTCTACTTCCGGTTATGTACTTAGTTTGGGATCCGGCCCAATTTGTTGGTCAAGTAAGAAGCAGGCTGCCATTTCTTTATCATCAGCAGAGGCTGAGTATAGAGGAGCAGTCAATGCCACTATTCAGGGAATTTGGCTACAACATTTCCTATCTGAGCTTGGGATTAGTGTCCATCATCCAACTGTCATCTGGTGCGATAATCAAAGTACACTAAAGTTTTGCAGAGATCCAGTGCAGCGACACCGTACCAAACACATCGAGATCCACATGCACTTCATTAGAGATCTCATTCATGATGGGATCATCGATCTTCAGTACTGTCCTAGTTCCGAGCAGATTGCTGACATCTTCACCAAGACTTTCACTGAGCAGAAGTTTCGATTCCTGCGAGATCGTCTCGGGGTGAAGGACACGACTACCCAACAGTTGTCTTTTCTCTACTTTTGCATTATATTTTGAGGGGGGGGTTTTTCCCACTGGGTTCTTCCTCTTTTCCCTCCTCTTTATGCATTGTATTGCGGTACCTATGGCCGTGTTGCCGCAGATCATTCATTTTGCATCACACTCACCTAAGTTTGCTTAAGGGGAGTTCGTTGGTGTTACATGCACTTGACTAGCTGTGTTGGTGTACATGCACCTGATTAGCTCCATTAAATTATTGCTTGCATGTCGCACATGTTAAACATTAACCAATAAGATAAGACACTTAGCTTTTAGTTAGCTTTTGTTATTGCATGTACAACTAAGCTTAACTTAGTTGCTTTTATGTATTTATTCTAAAACTAATATTGTAGAATTAATTTTTCATTCTTTTCTCAATTCTTGCTCGCTTCCTTCCTTCTCTTGCAAGCTTGTTTATTGTTTTGCAGATCTAGATCTGTGTATATCAAAAATCTTACAAGATGGTAGAGGCTTTCCCACGTATTTTACAGCAATGCCCAAAATGTGGTCGACCTCTTCTCTGATCTTGGCGTTCTTGATACGTAACTGCTGCTCATCAAATGAAATCTCTCCCAACATGGATGAGCCCCGACAGTTGGAACCATGTTATGCTGCATGAAGCATTTTAGTACCTCATGTTATCCCGACAAAGCTTCTCATCGTCTGATTTTAGCATAATCTTATCCTGTTGTTCATGGGAACCCTTACGCAGTTGTATATAGACCCTATCATTTTTTGTATGCAAATATATTTGAATACAAATAGGTTGGTCTAGTTGCAGGGACTTGTTGCCTTGTAGGCAACCTTGTTAACATTATAAATAAATGTTAGACCCATATTTAAAACATTAAAACTCAATTCTTCATATAAATGCTAAAACTAATAAACTCTATTGTAATATCCCCTCTCACACTCGGAGTAATTGCAAGAAATTACTTTATTTAATTTTACCATACTTTACCGCAGTCAAAACTAGAATAAAACTTGATTTAATAAAGTATGATGCATTGTAAATATGAAGGTGAAGGTAAATATAGAAGTATTGTGAAAAGAAGTTAGCCACGAATCACGCAGACAAAATGAGAAAAGATTCCATACGTAGGAATAGTTAACAAAAATAGTGGTGGGCTAGTAGTTACCTGCTCAATGTTAACAAGAAACAGTTGTTGGCTGGCAGTTGGTTGGCAGTTACCTGCTCAACTTCTCTCCCAGGAAAAATACTCTCAGAGGAAAAGATAACAACGGAAAGGGCAAGAGGGACCTAAGGCAAAGAGAGAAGAAAAGACTAAAAGAACCTTAACAGAACACTGTAAGGGTTGCTGGTATAATACCAAACTTTGAGTCCTTGAGGTGGTTAGCGAGTGGGACTTACAGAGAAACCTATCAGTGAAGCTGGTTGGGACCAAGTGGTGTAGGCAGTGTAAGAAAATAAAATGCTTATTTATGTGTATGTAATCAGATCAAGTGGAGTTCCAAGGATCTTGTTTCTTAGTTGGGAGGAACATCCAGTTCCCCATGATATTGTGGTTGGCTTCTGAAGGCAGTGGAGATAAGTATTTATATAAGCCTATCAATGTCAAAAGTTACTTTCTCCTACATAGGAAATATATGCAGTTTGTATACAGTCTGGTTTCATAATTTTGGTTAAATGAATAAATGACTACGGTGTAGTTATGCAGTACTTATTTAAGTTCACTTTGTATGTGAGATGCCATTTTATATAGGATTTATGTAAGGAGACTCAATAGGTGATTTCTCTAAAAACAATATTATTTCTAGTACAGTTGAAGCAACAAATTTAAGCAAATTGTTTGTAAATGAATTAAATCGGAGACTCACAAAAGAAATTAATGGTGTTCGTTTAGACAGGACCAAACCATTAACTAGAAATAGAACAAACTTCCAACCCAAACGACAGAGCGGTTGTGGAAGGGACTGCCAACGAAGAGAGTCAGGTTAGATATCAAGGAGCCGAGGAATGACTACCCCGAACAGTCTCACTCTCATACTCATGGCCGAGTTAGGAAAGATTGATAACTTGTAATCAAATCAACCATAAAGTTGTTAACCATTAGAAAATATTTAAAGCCAACATACATTCGTATTTATAGATATAATCATGAGCTCAAATCATAATTTTGGAACTAATATATATAAAAGATAAATATGAGTTCGAACTATGAATTGTAACCAGTGCAAGAGAAATGTAAACTTGGAGTTGAGGCTCTCAAAACCATAATCATTAACAGAAACCAAAAACTAATTCATTTTAATAACTTCAAGTCTAAGTCGTATACAATTTGTAATTTCAGAACCTAACTTGGCTAAAAGACAATACGCGTGGAGGTTGTGGCTGCAGACCAAAATAATGTTTCAAACAAAAATTAAACGAGAAACTTCTCAACAACTTAACGGTACATGCAACCCTAGATCTGGACAAAACATTTTCATTAAAATTAAATAAGCTATATATTCAAACCCTAGAACTTGACTATAGAAAATACCCTTTCCAAGTGTTCACAAAGAATATAATATGCGCCTTGCAAGTTGAAGCAGTTATACTGTCCCTAAAGCAGAAAACCCGTGGCAAATATCACACCTGTAAGCTGGAATGAAATCCAAAACAAACCCTTGGCATGGTTGGCTCCTTCGAAAGGATCAATTGCATGCGTTTTCTTGGCGGATGAAATAGGAATTGCAGTTAAAAAAAGGGCATAAAAGGCCATAAATACCTAAGGAGAGGAGTTTCCCTTCATTAAATTACGTAGAACTGAGAAAACAAAGAACTAAGAGCTTGGTTCAAACTCCAATATAAACGAAGGTGAAGTGGGTAGCTGCGGCAAGCTTCTTACCTAACGGGCGAGATGAATATGAAGGCCCTAAGCATGGTTGCTTTCTTCCACCAGTAAGCTCCATTACTCTGCTACCCTGCACAAGAAACCAACGTGAGGCCATAATATATTCCAGCACCAAAATAGTAGATGATTAAAGTGAAAGAGAAAAACCATTTTTCAAATCATACCATAAAACCCTTGGTTGGAATAAATGCATGGATGCGATGCCAAAGAGATACAATAGACTAGGATATGGCAGAAGTAATCTCCAGTTTCAAACCCACAATACAAACTTTCACCCTCGTTATTGTTGCAAAGAGAAGCGATACAAACTGTGGAAGGGAAGAATGAGGGTCTCGGTTGTAACTTGTAAGTGAGGAGATAGTTGCACTCTACCCTACTGGAAGCCTCATCCGTTCATAAAACCCCAAACCTCCACCCCTACCAATTAGTTCTTTATCCCAAAGCTGGTTGTAGTCGTTGATAGAATGTTGATCCAAGGGAGGAGATTACCCCATGTGGCCAACGCATGGGGGAGTGTAACGCCTTGTGGATTGTGCGATGGGCAGGCGCCGGGCGCCCGGGCGCGCGCGCACGCTGGGCGAGCGTGCACAACCAAACGAAGGCGACTTCGCACAAAAAGCGACGTTACCGAAACAGCAATGCGACGAAACCATGGACAGCGAGCGAATGACACTTGCATATGCGGCTAAGTGTGGGAGCTTTATACACTGATTTGGGAGGAGGCTTGCACGAGGCAAGGCCGACTTATGATAATGGTGTTGGGGTGTGTTTATGGCGGATTTGGGGGTCGGCCAAGGGGCTACCACCCACACACAAGCCCACGTTGGATGCATATAAGTGTATGAGCATGGAGCTCATTTGGAGCAACAAGGAACTCACTCGCATATATCTTCGCAAGACAAGTAAGTGCTCAGTCAAGGAGGGAGATGTGCATATCTCATGTGCATATCTCATGAGGATTGTTCACTTGGGTTGAGACTTGGTAATAAGTCAAAGGTTGGGCATGTACGCTCAGGGTGGATTCTAATGTGTGGTTTTGGTGTAAGACTTGGCGTTGGATTTCAGGTGGCTCGTGTGAGCACCGCCCTTTGCACAAGAGGTGCACAAGACTGTTGTAAAAGGTAGGGTTGCCTTCCATTATAAAATTTTGGTAAGTGTTGGCTTGGATTTTTGCCAAGAACACTTGTACATTGTATTATTGGAAAACTGATATTCTTAATAAATTGTCGGGCAGACTCACATTACGGGGAGTTGCCCCTCCCCTTTATACTTGTTGCAATTGTTGATATTCTTGTTATAATTGCTATGGATAATGAATGAGTATGGGCTTCATTAAGTATAAAGGATAATTGCATGTTTACTTGGTTACGAAACACAAGCTAAGTAATGAGGAAGTGAATTTAGGCGTAGTCCATGTGCACGAGTATTGTTAAAAAGAAAGTGTTCGGTGGTGCCACACCTCGCCGGCACGATTGAAAGACCACCGTAGGCTTGGGGGCGTGACAGCTAGTAACAGAGCAGGCTGATGACCGGGTTGATGAAGTGTTGAAGCATTGAAGTAGCACGGTTGGGCTGGTTTGATGAGCTGTTACATAACTTCACAGTTGATATTTGAGCAGGTTGCTCATGACGGTGGAGGCAAGTACTTGCAGGTGAAGGAAGCTAGTTTCACATAAGTGGAACAAGGGTCGTTCATGGTTGCAGGGTGCTTGGTGAAGCTGGTAAAGGTTGGAACCGGGTATCGTAGAGTTGGGCAGGCGGTACTACGTGCTGGTCATACGATTTGGGCACTTGCCAGGTGGGCAAGTGGGACTGCGTGTGGGCAAGTATACACGGTTTGGGCATCTGAACGAAGTACGAACCGGGGAAGACGAAGTGCAAGGCATGGAAGGTTTGGAAGAATGCGAAGGGAAGCTCTTTCTTACCTTATACAGGTTGGAGCGGATGAAAAAGGAGAATCCCCGAATTCGTGAGAAGCTTGCAGCCTTGGAAAAGAATGTTGAAGATGAGCTTCTTCAACTTGGATGGACAATGGAGCAAGGTGAAGTTGCAGATTGTGCTACCAAGGAAGAGGAAGTCTTGATGACCGATTATGTTGCAAACATGACCATGATGGAGGATAAACTTGAGATTGATCAAGTTGGACTAGGATCGGGCATTTTGCAGACATGTGTGGATGAGGGTACTCTCATGAAGGAACCTCATGATGATGATGTAAGTACTATTGATACATGTGTTTCATTTGAGCATTTGGTAGATGGACCATATGCAGGAAAGGGAAAAGTCAGTTTGCCGATGCTAGGGAGCATCTTACCATGGATGTTTATGATGAGACCTTGTATGGAGAAACAAGGATTGTTGATTGTTGCAGGACTTGTTGGGGTTGTTTGTGACCTTATGGTGGAAGGTACAGAGATTCGTGACAAGGGTGGAACTTGATGACCGTTGTGGAGGAAGGGGTCATGCTTTAGCTACATGGCTAAGTGCCCGGCATGACTCATGGACAGATTGGAGGGTACACTCTTGGGTGGAGTTCTCATGGCTGAGACCAAGAGATAGTCTTGTCTATCTCTTGGTGGACACTTAGGGGGAGGAGCTATGATGGAGGAAACTCATGACATGATGATATGGTTGGGTGACCGAGTTCACTAGACCGAAGATTGTAGACTTGGATGAGGATGACCGATTGTTGTGATGGGTCTACTTGGTTGGGCTACATGGAAACTTAGTCATGGACATCAGGTTGGGGACATGGAGCATGGCAATCTTATGCAGGGACATTGGGCATGAGCACTTGTAGAGGTGTCATTTATGGGCATCCAATGAGGAGTGCCAAAGCAGGAATGTTGTGCAGATGGATTTTCTAGTGTGACATGGAGACTTATACCTATGAGCCTATGGAGAGGTTGTACACTTATGTACAACAAGGCCATGGACTTGGATGGAGTTGTGAGCAGACTATGGAGCATTCTTACTACATGGAGAGCTGAGGCATCTTGCAAAGTCCTTTGGGGCAAGACTTGTATGCTTCCTAGAGTGTTGGTTGAGGATGGTTTATGGAGCTCATGATGACATGACATTGTTGCGACTCTTAGAGACTTCATATATGGTGGACTTGGAGGATCTGATGCATTGAGGAGCTAAGGTCAGAGACTTTGATGCAGGATGGGGTGCATACTTTCAAGTACATATATGGGAATGGCTTGAAAGAGTGACTTGATGTGGATGATCGGTATGAGACACTTTGAGGTGATGGAGTTACGATGATGATGCCTTGGTGGCTACACTTGGGCATGGGTTGAGCCGAGACTCAACTACTTTTTACACATGGGAGCTGATCGATCTTTGATCATGGGCAGCACATGGATACATGAAGCAAGTATATACTTGTTTCTATGGTAGACTTGAGGGATGACACATTGCAGATGGCATGGAGGTTGCTTCATGGACATAGATGTGGCATACCGAGAGTTGAGTTGATGAGATGGTCTCTTCATATTGAGGAGGCACACATATGGATGATGTTGGAATAGATGTGGCTGATTTCATATAGCACATTGACACCAAACATCATGGATGACATGTTGCAGATCAGATGAGGACTACTTCATGGACCTGAGCATGGGTTACTTATATGGATGGATTCTTGATCGAGTTCAGGATGTGAAGTGATGCTTTAAGGAACAACTGATGGTGGCATGAGGATGTTCACTCTCATGGTTTGGGCGTGACGGTTGGATTAGCTACTCAACTAGTTCAGACATGGGGACATGTAGTGTACAGAGATATATTGGCATTGTGTTGGAGTATCATGGCAGCAGTTCACATGGGACGACACATGATGAGGCCGACATGATATGTTGCAGTGAGCATGTAGCTTGAGATGGAGGGACCAGCCTTCCACGATGGAGCAGCATGTGGAGATTGTGACATGATGGTTGATTGTCATGGATTGAGAGGACTTCCGACATATGACATATTGTTAAGATGAGATGTTGGCACATGATTGAGGTGTGTTAACACTTTTTGACATATCATGGGCAATTTGCACATGATGGAGATGATGCACATGATGGAGTTGACACATTGTTGCAGCGGACATGTAGCTTGATGTTGGAAGGATCAACCTTCCATGGTGGAGAGCAGCATGGAGAGATTGTGGTAGGTGGTCGATGATCATGGACATCTATAACATACTTTGGTATGGACTATCTTGGTGACAGTTGGTCACTTAGATGAGACATGGTGGAGATGAGTCCTACATATGTTGCAAGGATGGTTTCCATATGTGGAGGATTTGACATCGTGGATTGGTGCTTGGGGATGTTGTCGAGGACGACAATGACTTCAGGTGGAGGAGGATGTAACGCATTGTGGATTGTGCGACGGGCGAGCAACACGGGCGCGCGCGCACGCTGAGCAGGCGTGCACGACCGCACGAAGGCGACTTCGCACAAAAAGTGACATTACCGAAACAACAATGCGACGAAACCATGGACAGCGAGCAAACGACACTTGCATAGGCGGCTAAGTGTGGGAGCTTTATACACCGATTTGGGAGGAGGCTTGCACGAGGCAAGGCCGACATATGATAAAGTCGTTGGGATGCGTTTATGGCGGATTTGGGGGTCGGCCAAGGGGCTACCACCCACACACAAGCCCACGTTGGATGCATATAAGTGTATGAGCGTGGAGCTCATTTGGCGCAACAATGAACTCACTCGCATATATCTTCGCAAGGAAAGTAAGTGCACAGTCAAGGAAGGAGATGCGCATATCTCATGAGGATTGTTCACTTGGGTTGAGACTTGGTAATAAGTCGAAGGTTGGGCATGTACGCTCAGCGTGGATTCTAATGTGCGGTTTTGGTGTAAGACTTGGCGTTGGATTTCAGGTGGCTCATGTGAGCACCGTCCTTCGCACAAGAGGTGCACAAGACTGTTGTAAAAGGCAGGGTTGCCTTCCATTGTAAAATTTGGCTAAGTGTTGGCTTGGAGTTTTTCCAAGCACACTTGTACATTGTGTTATTGGAAAACTGATATTCTTAATAAATTGTTGGGCAGACTCACATTACAAGGAGTTGCCCCTCCCCTTTATACTTGTTACAATTGTTGATATTCTTGTTATAATTGCTATGGATAATGAATGAGTATGGGCTTCATTAAGTATAAAGCATAATTGCATGTTTACTTGGTTACGAAACACAAGCTAAGTAATGAGGAAGTGAATTTAGGCGTAGTCCATGTGCACGAGTATTGTTAAAAAGAAAGTGTTCGATGGTGCCGCACCTCGCCGGCACGGTTGAAAGACCACCGTAGGCTTGGGGGCGTGACAAGGAGGATGCAGAACCTTGGTAGGGCCTAGGTGATATAGAACCTGATAATTTAAATAGTTCGCATGATACCCAAAAAGAAAGTCTGGTGTTTGACGTGGTATATATTAATTATGAGGTCAAATAACATTAAAGGTTTAGGTTTGATTAAAGGTTTAGGTTCCAAATGAATGTGAACCAAATGTTTATTAACACGTGAATGCTCAATCTAATGTTTATTAAAAACACTGATAAGTGTAATATCGTATCATAACTCACACATTGATAAATGTAGCATAAGCATGGGAAGAAAAAAATTGTAATTAGAAAAATTCTTTATTATTATTACTTGTGTTGGTATGCGGTGATGCTACAGGTGGTAACAAAGCCTAGTTTCTACACTGATGGCATGATTGGGTGACGTAACAAATGATAATTTGTGTTGTAAATACACAAAGATAAAGAGAGATAGGGATGCGACATGGGGGTGGACCAACGTCCACAACACCAACAAGACCCCTGGCTGGTGACAGTACGACACCGCAGGATGGAACCAATTTCGCATTGTGGATTCCGCTGGAAAATTAAACTCGTAATAGAACAACAGTGTTAATGGAAATAGTGCAACAACTTAGGACTGAAATGATGACTCTTCGAACTGAAAATTAATGATTGATATGAGGAAAAGAACAAATCATGAGGAGTTTTAAGGATAGATAGAATCATCAAAATTATAAACCTAGTTCTGACAATCATAATAGGGTATAGTCCCACAGGAGAAAGGACGACAGTATACCTGAAGGTAGTCAAACCCAGGAATCAGAAGAAAATCAGAATATTCAAGATAGGGAGGCTAGAGATACCTCTGAAATTGGTGGCCATAAGAGGATAGAGAGACAAAAATTTGAATTGCACAGGGAATTTAAGAAAACAAAACCCCCAAGTTACAATGGACAAGTTGAGGAGGCATCAGAATCCCGTTTGGTGAATATGACTAAATAATATCAGTTCTATGAATGTGATGAAAAAATGAAAGCCCAATCAACTATATACCAACAACGGGGAAAGGAAACCCTGTGGTGGGAGGAGGTAAAAATGGTACATGGAATTGATGAGCAACAAATCATATGGGAGAAATTCCAGAAACATAATAAGAATAAGTATTTGAGCGAACGGTTTTATGACGGCAAAGTTAAGGAGTTTCATGATCTATGATTGGGTCAACTGACTATGGACGAGTACATAGCCAAATTTACCTCTTTGTTGTAGTTTGTACCATACATACGCGAGGAGAAAGCCATAGTTAATAAGTTCATTAGAATCCCACCCATGCACATAAAAAACGGTTAGAGTTCGAAAATCCCAAAACTATGGAGGATGTGGTAAGGAAAGCATGAATCTACTATTATCAAATATAGAAAAAATATAGTGAAAATGGGTAGACAAGAAAAAAGGTACAAAACAATATACAAAACAATAAACATAGTAAAATTGCTAATTTCAAGAATGCCTCAAGAGGATAGCGAGGAAAAGCTACCGAAAGCAGCCAACAATAATATCGATTGCATAAAGAATCAAAAACTATGGAGCAGACCAATAAGGCTGAAGAAAAAAAGGTACAAAACAATATACAGAACAATAAACATAGTAAAATTGCTAATTTTAGGAATGCCTCAAAAGGATAGCAAGGAAAAACTACCGAAAGCAGCCAACAAAAATATCGATTGCATAACAAATCAAAAACTATGGGGCAGACCAATAAGGCTACAGAAAATCCATTACAGAAACCCCCTCTGGAATGTTGTGTTGCGGAGGACCACACTATGTTAAAAAATGTTTCCACCATGGAGGACTTGAACCAATTAACAACATACAAGAAGCCTCTACAGTAGGTGAAGTGGAAAGGACTATAGCAAGAGTTAATGCAAGATTGGATGATCCCTAAGCAGAGCAAGAATTAATGCAAGATTGGATGATCCTTAGGTAGAGTATCAACCTAGCATGATCTAAATTTAGGGTAGGTTGTGCAAAAATATTGTTTCTTTTTTAATAGTCCTTGGCACTAGTTTAAGCTATATAAGTCATAAAATAGTGGATTTAGGTGAGTTCCACAAGAGCCAAGAGATGAGGGGTAGCTAAAGTGTAACGTAGCCCTTTGGGCCTACCTCGGGAAAATAGCTACTAGGCTCCATTAATTAAAAAAATAAAATAAATGTATAGTTAAATTTCAATAAACTCAAAGGTCGAGTTAGCTAATCATTACATGCACAGTAAGCATCGAGGAAACTATACTCAAAATCTTAGCTATTGAATACAAGCAAGATAATGAACCGTATTTCACTGTTTAGATTAGCCCTTAAGCTTAATCTCAACTTGGAGAAAGGGAACAAATCATGACATGCAACCATCAAAAATTTGAAATAAATCTTGCAAGAAATAATGCATATTAATTTAACTTTACTTTAGCTATCATGGACGTCAGGGAAAATTTTTAGAACCGTCCTAAATTTATATGATAATAAATGGGTGAATCCCCATGGTACATAGGAAAAATGGAAGGATATTTTATCAATAATATAATATTTATATATAATTTTTTTGGCAAATCTCTCACCAGATATTATCTTCTAAAATCAAGGCGAATATTTCATGGAACTATAAAATTTTGTAAGAACTTGGCAAATCTCACTAAATAATAAAGACTTTGTAAAGGGCTAACAAAATTCATTAGAGTATTTCTTGTAATGACTTCAAGCCTTTTTAAGCAATCCATAAAAAACCAAAACAAGTATATTCCTAGGTCAAAACCCTAGCAATAGAAGGGTTTTAGGTTTCCGTAATACTAGTAATAGAAGAATAAAGATGGGGTTTGTTTATTTGTTTTTTCATGTTGGTAGACCATCGTGTTTCTATTATTTCTAAACAATGAATGAATTCAATAGAATTGGACAGGTACAAACCAAATCACTTAAGCTTTAAAATATATCATCTATTAATTTTATTCCTTCACATTTTTTTATCTTCTAATAAATAACATAAAATAATAAAATGTTGAGTATTAGAATTGTTTTTCATAAAATAATAAAGCAATATTAAACTCGTTTTCCGTTTTCAACATATCATTCATGAATAACAAATTTTTCATGTGTTTGTTACATATTCTTGCTCCATGCTTTTATTTATTTCTTACGTAATTTTCATTCTTGATCACTCTCTAACTCAAGTGAAGAAATAATTAGGAAAAAAATTCCATGTAATGGCACTCATGACAATCTGAAACATGTAAATCTAGATGTTATCATGGTTGGCAGAAGTAATATTGTTATGGGACCTTATTGCTTCTTTTGCAAGGATCATTTCCTTGGGGTCATATGAATTCCTCTCTCTCTAGTCATTGTAAACATTTTATATTTTCCAAACAACACTAGATATCAATTCTGATTATGTAACTAGCTATTCAACCAATTTTTGTTTCTCTCATACATGCAATCCCTATTTATGCATTGCTTTCCAACGAACTTTTAATGCAGTTGATTATAATTCAAAAATTAAGCAAGAAAAAACCATTTTTTAGAGTGCACAAGGGATTAACTATTACTTGTTTTATTTATACTAGGTGCATGGACAGGCTAGTTAACCAATCGTTGCATAATTCATGTCAACTAGCAATCCTTATGTCAAATATTTATGACATCGATGATAAAATTTTGATGGATTGATCTTAGTTTTAAACAAAAAACCATTTTGCAATTCCCACTAACGAAGTGGGGACCACTTAATAAGGAAGGATGATAGATTCCCCATCTTTATATATCAATAGGTGTCTATCTCATTAAGTGTGCAACTTTTTAACGACGACCTTAATAATCACCATTGCAACTTCACCTTTCTTTTGTTCTTATTTCTTTCTAATTGCCCAAGGTGGCCATCGAATTCAGAACAAGACTAATGTGTGACCACTTAGAAAGGTATTTCCATTGTTGCCTAGTAATTCAAATGTGGTATGTATGACTAATGTGCAAGCATATAAAAATATGTTTCAAATATATACAAGTCCAAGAGGTCAACTCAATTAGTTGTTTCCAATATTGTTGGACATTCGGCTAGTTCTATGCCAATAGGTACCAAAATCAAATCTTCCTAGATGAAACAAATTAATCAATGTTAGAAGTTTATTAGTCGTATCATCCACAAATATGGTGGTGTCACTTGGATATGATCATGTGAATTTCTTCAAAAAAAAAAAAAAAATCAAATATATATCCAATTCCAAATTAAAAAAGACTTGTATACATCCACTATACATCATTGATGCCCTGATTCACTCTACTGTTTAACCCTATCTAATATTTCCTCTCTTGGACTTTTTGTCTAAGCTTTAAATCGAATTTTGATTCATCTAGATCAATATTATTTCCCACTTCAACACCATTAAGAAAATACTTCACTTAATAAAAGTAATGAGATTGCTACCATTCCATTTTATAGTTTTTAAGAAAATGAGCATGCATACCTAACCTATCCTGATACTTGGTCCTTAAAGAATACAATTTTTCCATCAGTTCCCATTCCTTTATTTAGCATCTACTTGTCCAAAAACACCCTCACCACCGAAAAAGGTGAACATAGGTGTGGTGACAATGCACTTTTGTGTTGCAATGCTTACCTTCTCTCGAGCTTTAGAGGCAACATGTTTTTTTATCTTTCCTAATATGGAAGGTTCATTTTGTTTGAAATTTCAACAAAATAAGGTCTTCCACAAACAGACTATTGAATTATTTTAGTTAAACTTCTATGTAAAAATTCGTAAACATTCTTAAAAAGTGTATTAGTCTTTCATATGCTTGCACATGGTCCTTGTTCTCCCTCCTTTTGAAAATGATCTACCCATCCCCAATTTAAGTCTCTTTGTTAAGATGTTAAAATTTATAACCTTAGATGGAAATGATATTTTAATAGAACAAGAATACATGTGCAATTAGTGTTAGCTTTATTTTCCTCTTTAACACTTTTGTATCAAGTGTCTAAAATACGATGACGTTAAATGTACTATAACTTATTGCATTAACTTATTAAAAAATATTAATATTATGTTTTAGATATTAACTTCCACACACTATAGTTATGTTTACTTGTAGTTTTAGATACATGATAATAAAGGCATGCCCGATATTGGCCTTTATAAAATTCAAGACTTACATGCTCTTTTATTTTCTCAAACTTTCCTATCAAGTGTTGTAAATGGAAATTATGCATGACTAAGTCACTGGGTTAGAAGAATTTCAAGATTGAAGTTCGAAATTCACCACGTAAAGATAAAAATTAAGATACATACAAAATGTGAGCTTGAAAATATAAATACTTCTTGATCATTTTGTCAATCAAGCATTTGCTTGACTACCAAGTTTCTTTATTCATTTAAATTCGCCACATAATGGAAAAGATTAAGATACATAAATGTATGCCTGAAAATATAAATACTTCTTCATCATTTTGTCAATCAAACCTTTTCATAACTACTAGGTTTCCCAGGCTTCAAGATATCCTCTAATCATTACAAGGAAGACGAACAACCAAATGTAATTGTCTTGCGATGAACTAACGTGATATGCTTTCCTAGTTTGCAATTGAGTGCAATTAGCCTCCTTAGCTTGAAATTGAGCACAATTAGCTTCCCTAGTTTGTAATTTAACACAATTAGGCCCCCTAGTTTCCAATGTATTATGATTAACCTTCTTACCTTACAATGTAGTGCAATGATCCTTCCTTGCTGGCAATGTATCATAATGATGTTTGTTTCCTCGCATTCTAGTACTAAGATTGTTGCTTCCATGCAATTTGTTGAGAGCTCTCCTTACTTGCGATGTAGCACAAAGATTGTTCCTGACATTTTTCTTGTACTAGAGGTTTCACATCTAGAGACATCTTTCATGGCCATTTACAACTATCACATCGAATACACATAAAGAAGAAGATAACGTCAATATTGTTGCAATTTTCCATATAGATTCCATACTTCAAGAAGAATGAATCTATTTTTCTCCCCCATTTTATTAATTCAACATCATTTTATGGGCGTCACACCATATTCACATACTAGACAGTTTGGCATTTCGAATTGGTGTACAAGTGAGAATAATCTCACAATTTTCACATATTTTAGTTGATTTCAACTATCAAGTTCACTTTTGAATGGATATCAAACTAGTTCCAATTACATCCTGAATTTAATGCCCACTCAATAGGTGCAACATGCTCTCAAAGATGGATTATATAACCTCCTACAATCTTAATCATACAAAATCATTAGCCTCCTAAAAATCCAAAGAATTATATAGGGATAACATTGCAAGTAGCTATGAGGCCAAAAGCATTTCACTTTATCCAGTAAAAGACATGTCTAATGGGAAGCTTCAGTCATTCTGTTTTAGGCAGGGTGCAAATCAGAATTGTATTCTAATGGTTCATGGTGTAAAAATTATCATTATGGATCATTTAGAATAATGGTTCTATGCAACTAAGGACTCCAAGGAAAACAACTTAGAATCTTGAGTTGTACAAAGGTATTTCCCAAAAATATTGCAACTAATACAAATCTTCCACCAATTCTCTCTTAAAACACAATCATATAGAGGACAATAGGGTATCACAAAAGCATCAATAACATGTAGATCAAGGGAATGGATGGTTTCTTGTATTAGAGTTTAAAGGGAGTTACAATATAAGTAATTATTAATATACCTCAAACTACTTAGAATCATATACATCTATTGACATTTTCACGTTTAATATGTCAAAATATATTGTACATAACCAACCAAACTAGCCTACTTACAACAACAATGCAATCGACTTTCTTTAACTCCAAGGACTAAATTACAAACATGCTTATGTACAAAGGGGTGATTGAAGATTTTAAGTGAAATTTTGAAAGAAGTTTACATGGAATGTTTCTTTGCCAAAGGAATATCAAGAGTTGGGTGAGTCCTTCGAATGTTGTCCCATATGGTTTGCACTATCACACATGATTTATTATCCCACCATTCCCTATCTTGAGGTTTTTCCTCTGGCCCATGATATTTTGAGGCGTTATCAGTTAATTTTAGTCAATGATATTTTTTCATAAATCTTCTCTTACAAGCGATGGCCATGGAAAGCCTTGGAAGTTTTATGAATGAGAATATGGACCATTAAAAGTTGTAGATGCCAACTCTTAAGGAGAATGAGTTTCATCATTCACAAGCCAAGATTCTCACTATTTTGAAGTTCAAATCTATTACAAAGGTGTTTCATAGAATTTTGACACTATCCCTGTACTCACCATTCCTTGATCTTGGAGGACCTCTACTGTGAACCCTACATGTTTTCCCTTCATGAAGAAACTCCCATTGTGTCCCGCTTAATGACCAGAACAATTCCCTTTTATAGCATTCCCCCAAAATCTTCTGTTTTTCCCTGTTTACAAGACCAGCGCTAATGGACTTTGTCCTACTCGCACCAATATGCAAGGATTAACACTGTCCCTAGTGCCGACCAGAGCGACTGAGCTTTGTTCCAGTCACACCAGTCCTCTTATGGAGAAATTTTTAAATAAAGAACTGAAACTTGTCGCTCTAGAAGCTTCGTAATGAAAGTCTGGTAAATGGTTTGGCCGAATGGGGTCAAGGATGTCAGTTTGGGCTCCTTTCCCCTATAATGATGGAACTACCTCGAGATAAAACCTTCTCCCATGAGAAGAGGATCCATCTTCCATCCAGTCATGCTATATAAACCTCCCTTTTCCCCAAGCACAAGCTAGTGTTAATGTTGGTGTGCTAGTACTATTTAAGTTTGGAATAAACAACAAGCTATTCATAATTGTAGCTCTCTAATTGTGTGAGGGATAAGTGTGAATTTGGTTTAGTGTGAAGCCTAAAGGTAAGAGCCTTAAAACTATTATTGTTGAGGCCATCATGAAATGCTAGCAAAAGTGTGTGAGACCCGATTTTGTCAAAGGAGAATGGCATTGTCAAGACAATGGTTGTAATCTCTTATAGATTCAATATATATGAAACTATCGATTGATTTCCTACATGATGTGTCATCTTACATGTTCATGGCTTATTGTTTCTTGACTTGTTAAGTAGGTTGAATTATAATTTGTCTATTATCATGGTTATTGTTTATTATTGTTTACTTGTTTCAGGTGTTTGAAGAAGGAAACGAGAGATAGCTAGAACGAGCAAACAAGGACATCATCAAACAGGATAAGCATACTAAGAGGTAGGCCCTCTTAATTAGTTATAACCCAATGAAATCTTCCATATAATGTATCAGTTGTGGCTAGACTAGTGTTTTTAAACCCGGTCGATTCGAAACCAACTCGGCCGAGTTGGTCCGAGTCGGAAAAAACAAAATTTCAACTCAGTAATTGAACCGCTTTGGCTAGCCAAGTTAATACCGAGTCTGTTGAGTCATTGCATGACTCGACCGGCTCGGTATTAACTCGACCGGCTCAACTGAGTCCATATCAACCCGATCGAGTCAAGGAAAGCAGCCAATGAACCCCCCAAAAACGCAAAATTTTTTATTTTTCTTTAATGTTTTTTTTCTGAGTGTGGCAGAACCCAAATGGTTTTATTAATTGGTTTGTTGCTCTTTGGGGTCCACTCCACTCTCCTAGTATTGCTATTCTATTCATGGTAATGTTAACTTCCTAAAGTAAAAGTGACATTCTCCTTAATTGACTCAACATGTTTGAGAGTGGTTCCGACCTCATTGGATTTCATATGGAGAAACTAGAATTTTGGATTTCATTCAAAATCCAGCAGACTTGTCAGTTTTTCAAGACTTTAAGATTGGGGGATTGCAATGTTTCCATTGAAATTTGTCATGTATTAGGATATAGAACTCGTATTTAATCAAGAGCACCAATCCCTCTATGTACCCTGATGTTAGTGACATTGGTTGTTGAACTCCTCCAGGATTCGCTCCCAAACCAGGAGCTTCTAAAAATGTCCCTCCCGCTCTCGTTTTCACTCTCACTCCCCGCTTTTGCTCCCGCTCCCAAGTAACACTGAGCCAGATGATGTTGGCAACTCTAGCAGTAGCCAGTAGTACTGGTCACAAACTTTTGTTGTAGACATCATTTAAATCCTCCTTGGTTATGTGTTTTTGTTTTGATCTCTATATCATCATCGTGTATGTATTGGACAATGCACTGGGTGCCACTTTAATATAAAGGATATATTCATGAGCCTACTTTGATCATATGTTGTCTTCTATCTATATTGTAATGTTGTGTGTTTGGAAACATGAATGAAAATCTTTAAAATTATGTGTTTTTATAAAAAATAAATATTTAATGTATTTTTTACAACGACTGATTCATTGAAATCGAGCCAGCCGAGTCAATACCGAGTCGAAGTCAGAGTGGGAGTCGACCCTCGGCCGAGTCGGAGTTTTAAAACATTAAGCTAGACCCATTATCAGGGTAGAGGAATTATTTGTGTCCGCACTCATACTTTTACTTCACCACAAAAGATACGTTGTAGAATTTCCCACTGTAGATCACCTGATAATGCAATATACTAAAGAAAAATACTTGATCTACTTCTACAACAAACTTTGCAAAGCTTAATTGATTTTGAGAAAGATAAAATAGAACACATATAATAAAGAATGAGAAACTAATCACATGAACACAGAAGAATACTTTGGGGAAAGCCTCAGCTAAAAAACCCCGATCTCTGTATTATCATACAAATGGAAATATCTCCATATTACACAAAGCTTTAGCTCACAGCATTCCAACTCTCAGTACAGTCCCTCAATATACCTCATAGACTGAATAGAGACAACATATGTCTTCCTCCAATCCTCCAAGCCTCCTATTTCCTTGCACAGTTTCTCCTGGGGTGCAATGCCACCACCTATGTGAATTGGCCTCTCACACAACTCACCAAAGTCAAAAGTAATTGCACAATCTCCAAGGAATGAATTCCTTTTGCATGCAAGAGATATCCTCAATGGAATATTCCTGCAACTAATAGTACATTGTCCCATCATGTGATCTCAATTAGGTCTCTGACTAAACTGACATGCATGATTTATTTATGAGAGAATATTCAGTTATCTAAAGTGCAGCAGTTACATGCATGCATGCATTAACTCACTGATCTCACAATCAATTCCATAAACTGTTGGAACTAATCTAACTGGAACTAACTCAGTTAACTGAGCTAATTACAACTCAAAGTAAAACACATCCTGATCTCCTTAATCAGGGGATAACTTCCTCAATCAAAGGAGAAATTGTTGCATGTCTTCACATAGACTTCATGTTTGATTTTCTACAACTAATTAACTCAAGAAGAATTAATTAATTATTTTACAAATAGCTACTAAGATCAAATTCTACATTTAATTCTCAATTTTTAGTTTAAAGACTAACTAAAATTGGAATGTATCCCTGAAATGCTATTTATAGCAATGCTATTTTTAGCACTTCTATTTTTAGCATTTCTTGTTGCTATTTTCAACACTCCCTCTCAATAAAAAAGGAATTATCAATCACCCCAAACCTGTTTCTGTGGAACTCGAACTTGCATTTTGACAATGCTTTAGTTAAAATATTTGCATCTTGTTCCTCGGTCAAAACATACAACAACAACATGATCCTCTTCACCACACAATCTTGAAGATGATGATAACTGATATCTATGTGCTTGGCCCTGTCATGAAATACTAGATTCTCGGAGAGTTTGATACAACTTTGATTATTACAATAGATCACAGTTTGATCCATCCTCTAACCAAACAATCCCACTAGAAAAGGAAAAAGAAACGGCTACTCTTTTCCAGCATATTAGAAAACAACCAAAATAAGAGCAAACTCTAACTATCCAAAAACACCAAAAACTCATTTCCAAAATTCCTACTCCTTTGTCTAACTGCAAACACATCTGATGTCAATTGGGTCTAGCTCCCCTAGTTAGGTGGAATGATTGTTATCCTCGCTACAATGGTTCTATTCCTGCCAATGACATGGTTATATTTCCTTTGGCCCTAAGGAATTTGCTTAAGCCTGGGTACCATCCTCGGAATGACACAAAGTTCCCTGGGTTTTCTCGGGATATATTTTGCAAAAATCATTTTAGTCAATTTTTGCAAAAATCATTTTAGTCAATTGGGTCTAGCCCAGGCAATTGAGGAGGAGTGTTATCCCTCCACACCCAACACCATTTCTCACAAGTGACATGTTGGCCTCTTAATTAATGTATTGTTGATTGCCCCGAGCCCCAAAGAATTAGCGTGTACCCTGGATACCATCCTCATAATGAGAGGAAGTGCTGGGATATATATTCGAAAACTAAAATTGTAAATTGGGGCTAGGCTAGGTAGTTGTGAACCTTCCAACCCAAGAGAAATTCCGACAAGTGACACATTCAGCTCTATATTGTTGTCACAGTCTTCACTCTTGTGTTGACAATGCCTCAAACTTTTGCAGAATCAGGTTTTCCCTCACCTCATGGGGTTTCAAGCTCCTACTTTTCATATAAGTAGAAATTTTCTCTTTTATAGGTATTCTGGTTTTTATTTGAATTGCTTGCTAGTTTTTATAATTTTTCCTTGATTTTTTTCAGGCCCTTCTTGAGTTATTGTTAAGTACAATTTTTGCAACACTGGTGTAAAATATTTTATGATGTATATTAATGAATTTTAGTTGTACCTTATTAAATACAAGCCAAAATATCTTGGAACATTTCTAAATTCCACATTAAGAAAACTATAAGAAAGGCCCATTGTTACAAACTTATCACATAGCTCAAGGTCTCTACTATAGTTGTAATATTGTTCCTTTCGATTTTTTGATAAATGGAAAACATCAATGCCTTACTTATGCAAATCTACCTCAGTCTAAAAGAATCAAAGCATTGAAATAAACTCATTTCTAACAAACCTAACATGTTTCCAATAGAGAAATTAGGGCCAACTTCTCTTCTTATTTAATATGAAAAGTATTTATATGCTTGTCTAAGGTGAATTTTGTGGCTTCTTCAGTGCAACAATACAACATATTGATGATTTGGTCTTGTTGTAGATTCCTCACTCTTGTGCATATTTGAAGTTTGGAAGGTGAGTATTGTACAAGGCTAATTGCATTATGACTAGAATCGAGCCACATTTCTCGGTTTAAGCCTATTTTCTTCCTAGGATATGTTTCAAATGACACTTATATCATCATCACATATTATTCCAGTAGTGAGACCCCTTGAACAGTACTCTGTGACATCTTTGTGAAAGCGAATTTGAAGGTGATATTGGCATGAGAAAAAGCACTTATATTCGTTAAAGTTACCAGTAGTTTTCCCTCATCTTATATAGCAACTCAATCCTCCACACGAGCACCAAGTGATCTACTTTCAAATGATAACTATGTAGTGATTTGAGAATTTGATTATGGCAACACTTTGGAAATTGTTTTCAAGAGATAGAAACAACTACTAACAACACTAAGGAAGCCATATGTATACCTCACTTTGGGACCTTCTCTACGAAATATTTGTAATTATACTTCAACCAACAAAAAACGTATCACGCCAGCATTTTAAGCAATACTAGATATGGGCTTGGATCTATTGACAATGGAAAAAAAGAGCCTATTTATCAGTAGTTGCAACAATCCACTTGCAATAGTCTATATTGTGTAAGGATGCTCTCATTTTAAGAAACACTCACGTAGCAGCAAAATTTGTTCCACTTTGATAGGTGTTATTCAGATTGCTTTGAAAAATGTTCTTGGACTAGATGAGGTCTAGTGCTAGAGAACAAAAGCTAATCAAAGATTTGAGGTAGCACAGGAAAATGAAATACCATTGAACGTCAAATCATTTTATGTTAATAGTTGATCTAGATGTTCAACAATCCAAAGATGAGGCATAAAGAAATTATACAATAGAGAACCTGATGTAAGCTCTAGAGATAAGAATAGATTGATTGCCCTTTAATTTTGACTCGATGAAACATGCAAAATACATCAATGTTCGTGAAATATAATGTGGAGACAATGCAAGGATCTCTCCACTGAATTTTAAAATAAATAAAAGCACAGTTGGCCCAAAAAGTAGCATTGTTAAAAGGAATAAATTTAAACTGAGAGGGTTTTGTTTGAGTGGTATGACCTAAAGATCTATCTAGATGCTACCCATCCATGGACAAAGGCAAAATATGAGACAGTGTCGAGTGTGCATTATAAACATAATAATCTGAGACTCAAGATTCATATTATAGGCAATGGTGCCTGCCCCGTCATATTATAGACAATGGTGCCCGGCACCCCCCCCCCCCCCCTTCCTTGTTTGGTTATATCTTTGATCCATGATCACTAGAATCTCTCCGAGCAGCTTGAACCCATGCACCAAGCCCTACATGTGCCAACCCTTAGCCTCAACATTGTACTCAACTTCTGGATTAAATCTATGCAACCTATGCCTAGATCTAAACTCACATCTGATAATGAGGAAGAATAAGGCGCCAATAGGGAGGCATATATAATAGGAATACAACTACATTATACCTATAATAGGGTTTTTGAAAATCATGCTAATACTTCACCCTTTTGGGACGATATTGACTTTTCTCATAGCAAAAAATATATTTCATAAATTCCAATGTAATTTTTAAATAAAAACAACTGATTACTCAATTGAATACTACCCATGTATATATTAAAACAATAAAGTCTAGGAGGACATTTATATGATAATTTTATCTCCCAATGTGAGTTGCATCTTTTCCAAAGCTTCGACAAGCACATCCAACTAAAACGTAGCCAGTATCATCGGTTTCAACATCAATTCCCAATTGACTATAGATTCAAAAAGTATTTTAATGTTTACTCAACAATTCGACAACAAATAGGGTGATCGGATAATCTCAAAAGTAGTGTGAAGAGGGGGATAATCTCCAATTCAATGCGAAGAGGGGGATCAAATAATCTCCAACTCACGAGGCACGAATATCCAACTATACAAATTTATAGTGTCTAAACAGAACAACACAAAATATTTACAATGCAAACCCTGAAAATAAGCTACACAGGCAAAGCACAAATCAATAAAGGGTCTAAGGAATACAAGAACAATTAAAAGAAAAAAGAAAAAATCAATTCAAAAGACCAAAAACAAACCTAGGAGGACAAACCACGCTCATATACTCTCTTATAATCATCTATCAAGGACAAATCACACCCCATATATCATGGATCACACCCCATATATCATGGAGAAAGGAAGGTCATTGATCAAATGAGAATACAAACCCAATGGCTATAAGAGACCCAAGATGCTGGTCAAATGCAATGTGAATTCATCGAATCAAACTGCTAACTCCTGGCCCTAAAATCCAGCACGAATTCAACCTATTTTTTTCGCAGGAATGGAGAGGATGAAATAGCCCCTAACCAGTCCCATTACTGGAAATTGAGGCGATGCCAAGATAATTATACGACCAAACCAAAAATTAGGGCGATGCCAAGAAAGTTTTACGGCAAAACGAGGCGAAAGTGAGTTTTGGAATGTTTATCCACCTTATTTTTAATTGGCTAAAATACAATAATCATTTATTTTTTAAATATATTATGGGCTAACTATTGAAAAGTGTGTGGTTTAAAATATTCATCCTTCTAAAATATGAAACCCCTTAAATTTCGCCCATGGGCTAAGATTCACCCCTAAAATTTTCTATAATGGTCGTACATCATGATCATAGTCCTATACATGTAGTGAATATGTTATTGGCCAACCTTTCATTCACATGCATAACTAAGTAGAATTAGCCTAAGTAGAGGTAGTCTTATTCACATGAAAACACATATAAGTGAACCATCGGTCATACAATGAGAAGCATTATTTAAGCAGCTATTTTGCTTGCCTAAGAAATTACGAATTTAGGAATTATAAGAATACTATATTCCTTTATTATATGCAAGATGATCGGGTATATTTATCTATGATCTCCTTGTAAACAACATTATTATTTACCACTACATATTATGCTTCTACTATTAACTTTGCTCTTGAATGTAAAAGGAGTCACATGTATAGAAATGCAATCATTCTCATAAGAAAAACATTAACACAAGTAATCTATTTGTGAATATTTGTCACATCATACATGAAAATTCTACCTTGAGTGGGTACTAGAATTGTTACGCACTGAATATGCTTCTACATTTAACTTCACACTGGAATGCAACATGCCTAAGAAAATTTGTGATTCCCATAATAGAGATAAATTCAACCATCAATATATCTAGGCTAAATGATTTAACCTCATAGCTAGTAAGGATTAAGATAAAACACATACCATGCAAGTGAATCTCATTAGACTAAAGGGAAACACCATTAAATATATTAATACATAAGCATATGTAATTCAACTCAAACATTCAAACATTCTCATGGTGAAGAAAATTAAGAAATATTCTCATAAACAAACTGGAACTATGACAGAGAGAGAGTAAGAATCAACATACAAAACATTCCACACATATGAAACCAACTAAAAGCTCACTTGGAGAGCATAGCACCACCACCCAACCATGAATCACCTTTGATTCCCCCCAAGTTGAGGTTCTTCCCAAGGATCAACTATCGTCAATTGATCAATGGACTGGTTATTTAATACCCTCTTTCATGATTTAATTTGCACTAGCGGTGTCTGGCTTTTATGGATTTTTCCATTTGCCTAGGTTTTTTTTCGAAAATCTCATCTTTATCTTTGACAAGGGTTTTTCCTCGTTAAATCTTGTCTTTATCTTCCACAAAGCTTTTATGTTAGATGGATATTTATCTCCCATCCATCCAAGCTTATCTAGAATTACATCTAGAAGGTTTATCATGAAATATTCATTTCTATCCCATTCATCAATGGGATTTGGCAAGAATCTCATCTCTCTTGGTGCTCCCCCTCCAAGTGATTTAATTTATTTAACAACATATTTTCTTTTCATATTACATATCATACATAGCTTTCCTCAGCTTAGGTTTAAAATAGTTTAACCCACAAAGGAGGATATCACACCTAGCCTTCCTCAACTTAAGTTTAAAATAGTTTAACCCACAAAGAAGGGGTATCAAACCTAGATTTCCTTAGCTTAGGCTTACAATAATTTAACACACAAGGGAGGGGTGTTACATAAAATATGAAATTATCTAGTGGAGTTAGTAGGCCAACTTATGAAAGTCGATTTAAATGTTTTTCCTTTGGAGTCTTATGAATTGGGTGGAAGCTCATTGGTCTACTTTTAATTGTAAGGAAAATACTATTAGCTACTTGAATGAGGCAGTTGATAGAACAAATATTCAACAAATTAATAGACCTATCAGGTTGAGACCTATCATTACCATCCAATTAGGAAAGTGCATATGAAAAGGTTGCGAGATATATGTAATTCAGGTGGGTTGATTACAATGACACCGATATGGAGAATTTACTAATAGTTTGACAACTTGCAAACGTATTTCGAGAAGAAATACTAGGACTTCCACCCAAGAGAAATATAGATTTATGAATTGAGTTAGTTTCGGGAGCCACCCCGGTGTCAAGAGAACCCTACAAAATGAGTATACCAAAACTTACAAAGTTAAAGATTCATTTACAAGATTTGTTGGACAAAAACTATATACACCCTAGTGTTTCACCATGGGGAGCTCCAATACTTTTTATCAAGTACTTTTTATCAGAAAGAAAGATGGTACCCTATGTATGTGTATTGACTATTAACAATTAAATAAATTAACTATTAAAAAAAAAATCATCTTCTAGGGATCGATGATTTATTTGATCATGTCAAGGGTGCCACGGTGTTCTAAAAACTTGATCTAAGATCTAAGTACAATCATATTAGATTCAAGGAGGAAGACATGTAAAACTGTGTTTAGCACCCTTTATGGGTATAACGAATTTTTAGTGGCACCTCTTGGGCTAACCAATGCCCCAACTACATTCATGAGCCTTATGAATGGAATATTCCATCCTTGTCTCAACAAATATGTGCTAATCTTTATTGATGATATTTAAATTTATTCCAAGAGCATGGAATAGCACCAAAAGCATTTATAAATTGTGCTCCAAACACTACAAGAGCACCATTTGTTCTCTAAATGCAACAAATTTGAAATTTACAAAGAGAAAATACAATATTTAGGACATGTCATCACAGAAGAGGGAAGAGGGAATAGCAACGGACCTGGGAAAGATTAAGACTGTGATGGAGTGGCTTGTTCCCAAGAACGTAGCAAATATTCGCTCCTCCTTAGGATTACCCGAGTTCTACCAATATTTCATCAAAAGTTTCAATAAAGTATCATACCACTTAACAACGTTGTAGAAAAGGGGAAAAATATTTAAATGGACTTTAGAGTCAACAAAGTTTTGACTAGATGAAACATTTACTAGCCACCACCGTAATCTTGAGAATAGTAGAGCCAAATAACGAATTTTTGGTCTACACAAACGCATGCCAAATGGGAGTAGGAGATGGAATGATGCAAGAAGGTCGAGTGGTGGCGTATGAATCATGAAAGTTAGATGAACGTGAACAACAATACTCTACTTATTATTTGGAACTTATAGCAGTAGTCCATGATCTAAAAGTATGAAGACACTATTTATTGGGAAAACCGTTCATATTCATGACCGACCATAGTTGCCTAACTAATTTTTTTCATCAACAAAATTTGAATGTCTTTCAAGCACGGTGGACTGCGTTTTTAAGTGAATTTTGTTTCAATATAAAAAAATATAAAAGGCAAAGAAAATCGAGTTACCAATGCTTTAAGTAGGAGATTAAATTGCATTTATGAAATCTGCTTCAGCAAAATAAAATTTGACTTCCCCAATCAAATTAGGAAAACTGCACTACAGGACACTGGGTATGAATTTTTATGGCATCAAGCAAAGCGAGAAGATAGTTCTAAAAGAAATACAGATTATAATATCAATAGTGAGAACTTGTTGATTTACAAGGACCGTATTTATGTACCAAATCAACAATTTATTAAGCGTCATTTTAGATGAATATCATGGGAGTCCATATGATGCACACCCAATATACCATATGTTAATTACTACTCTAATAAAATACCATATGTTAATTACTACTCTAATAAAACACTATTTTTTTCTTGGTATGAAGGCCAATATATGCCAATATTTGGCACAATGTTTAGAGTGCCAGAAGATAAAGGCAAAGCATCAGCATCTCGCTAGCCTCCTGCACCCTCTACCTATTCCGGAGTAGAAGTGGGAGACTCTGGCATTATATTTTATCATTAGGCTACCAAAATTAAAAAGACAAAATGACTCCATAATGGTGGTAGTGGATAAATTGAGCAAAGATGGTCATTGTATGCCTGTACAATAGAATTATAAGGTTGTACAAATTGTTGATATATTAATGAAAAAAAAAATTAGATTAGACAAAATACCCAAGATGGTAATTTCAAACAAAGATGTGAAGTTTACCTCTGCCTTCTGGAAGGCTTTGTTTAATGGCTTGGGCACTCAATTAAAATTTAGCATCACCTATCATCCACAGATGGATGAGCAAACCGAGCAAGTGAATCAGGTTTTGGAAGATATGCTTAGGATGTATGTGTTGCAACAACCCATGAAATGGGAAGAATACCTACACCTGGTGGAGTTCACATATAACAATAGTTATCATGCATCATTAGGAATGGGTCCTTTTGAGTTATTATATGGAAGGTGATGTTGAACACCTCGTAATTGGAATAGCCAAAAAGACAAACTAATATTGATCCCTGATATGCTCAAAGAGATGGAAGCTATAGTAAAAAAAAAATTCAACATAATCTGAAGGCAACTCGAGACCGACAAAAAGTTTATGCCGACCAAAAAAGGATCTATCAAGAGTACCAGTTCAAGGATCACGTGTATGTGAGGGTGAAACACAAGTGGAGTACTTTAAGATGGAGCAATTTTCCTAAATTAGCTCCTTGGTTTTGCGATTCCAACTTATTGCTCGGATTCACCCAGTGGCTTATCAATTAGCCCTAATGAGCCATATATGTACAAAGGATCTATCAAGAGTATCAGTTTAGGGATCACGTGTATGTGAGGGTGAAACACAAGTGGAGTACTTTAAGATGGAGCAATTTTCCTAAATTAGCTCCTTGGTTTTGCGATTCCAACTTCTTGCTCGGATTCGCCCAGTGGCTTATCAATTAGCCCTAATGAGCCATATATGTCTGCATAACGTATTCCAGGTATCCTTATGAGAAAGATACATACATGATCCTAAACATTTTATTCATATGTAATGTGTTGAGGTAGTTGATTTTTTTTTTTTTTTAATTAGTTTTTTGAAAAAACATGGCTGAAATATAATAATTGGGATGTCTAATGGCAGGTCGAATTGGCTGGGGAATTTCTAGGTGGACTCGGAATTTCTAGGTGGACTCGGAATTTCTAGGTGGACTCTTGTGTATTCTTGATTAGAGAGAAACAATGTTTCATAAATGAGTTATCCCCTAGGTTAAGGTACAATGGCAACAATTTAGTCTCAAAGAAACTCCCTAGGAGGATGGGCAATTTGCAATTTGTGCAAGACGCATATCCAAGCCTATTTTGGAAGAAAGCAAACACCAAGGATGGGGGATGGTGCTTCCCTTACTTTACTATAGTTAAGGGGACAAATGTAATATCCCCTCACTCTCTAAGTAATTTCTAAAAATTACTTTACTTGACTTTATTTTACCTTACATTACTACAATCAAAACTACAATGCAATCAAAACTACAATAAAGACTAACTTAATAAATTATGATGGATTATAAATATGAAGGTAAATACAGAAGTGTTGTGAAAATAGAAGTCAAAACTAGAATAACAGCTTGACTTAATAAATTATGATGCATTGTAAATATGAAGGTAAATATAGAAGTGTTGTGAAAAGAGAAGTCAAAACAAGAATAAAGGCTTGACTTAATAAATTATGATGCATTGTAAATATGAAGGTAAATATAGAAGTGTTGTGAAAAGAAGTTAGTCATGAGCAATAGGGACAAGATGAGAAAATATTTCATATATAAGAGCAGTTCACAAGAAAAAATTGTGGGTTGGGAGTCACCTGCCCAACTTCTCTCCCCGGAAAAATATTCCTTCTCTCCCCGGAAAAATATTCTTAATGAAAGGAGAACAGCTAAAAGGATAAGAGGCGCTTGAGGAAAAGAGAGAAGTAAAGACTAAAAGCTCTTGAACAAAAGGCTGTAAGGGTTGCTGGTATAATACCAAACTCCAAGTCCTTGGTTAGCTAGTGGGACTTGTCGAGAAACCTATGGCTAGAGCTGGTTGGGACGAGGTGGTTTAGGGAGTGTCCAAAAAGAAAAAAATGGTTTCCCTGTATGAAATCGACTCAGGGAAAGTTCCAAGAGTGATCTTGGTTCTAGTTGGTTAACCCAAGACAGTGCAGATTGTTGGAATTTAATTCCAACTACATCACATTAATGCAGAACAAAATCTCATCTTCAGCAATTAATTTCAGATTGTTCGGTGCCGCAAAGTTTCCTGATATTTTTTCAGGAATTAAAACCCCTGCAGACAGCCATCTTATTTTTTGCTGTAAAAGTCATCACCGCCTCACTGCCTCTTCTGCAATAAATACGCAGATAAAGATCAGCAGATATTTACTTAGTTTATTGATTAACTTAGATATTTGTTTTCATATAAATACATGAACAACAGTCCTGTTTTTTCCAAGCAAGAGAGGCAGCGTAAGCAGAAAAGAACAGCAGTTCTGTTTTCTGTGATTTAGAACAGCAGTTCTGTTTTTTGAGTGAAGGTCAGAAGAACAAGTGTGTGTCTTTTCTGTAATTGCACAGCAGTGCTGAACCTGCGATTTTATGAGATAGAAAATCGATTTCTGGAACTGAAGCGTTCCTCTTGTAACAACTAAGTTTCTGTATCAGTTTTTTGTTTACTGTTCATGAATACAAGTTTACTGTTCTTGCTGATATTCAGTTACTGTTACACCAAGTGTCAAAAACACTTTGATTTTACTCTGTAAATTTATAAGTAATTTTGACACCCATAAAGTGACTTAGCGTCAAAATTGTGTTGCTGAAACACCGTAAGTCAAAAATAGTCTTGACGTCAAAATACCATTGCTGAAACACCACGATCAGCAACTGACGAAATTTTTACGTTGCTGAAACACCAGTTTCAGCAAAGCAATTATGTTGCTGAAACACCTGTTTCAGCAAAGCGATTTTTTTTCTGTTTTCGCTGTGTAAAAACAAAGCATTGTTCTGTTTTGTTCTTTTGTTTCGGAATTTATCAGAAAATTCCCAACAGTGGTAACAGAGGATTTTTCCACTGTATTTTGTTCGGAATGCCTAGAAATTCAAACATGGTATCAGAGCTAGTCTAGGCACTTAGTGAGTCAAAAACAGAGATTTTTTTTCACTGTAGGAGCTGTAAGAAGTTCAGTGAGCAGATTTTTCCAGCAGAGAAAGTTTTTGCTTGTTTTTAGTTTTACAGTCAGCATCTTTTCTTTTAAGATGGCAGATGCTGGAACATGTTTGACAAATTCCCAACTGCCACAGTTCAATGGGAAAAATCACAATGATTGGTCCATAAAAATGAAAGCATTGTTTGCTTCCCAAGGAATATGGGAGCCGGTTGAAACTGTCTATGCTGAACCTGCAGATGCAACAGCACTGGCTGCTTTGACAGCAGCAGAAAGAGACCAGCTGAA
>APFE030680880.1:45977-76648 GCA_000404065.3 Pinus taeda
TTTATCAACAGCAGAGGCAGAGTATGTGGCAGCAACAGCAGCAGCATGCCAAGCAGTGTGGCTGAGAAGAGTTCTCAGAGATTTGTGTCATAAACAGGAAAATGGCACAACCATTTACTGTGACAATAGCTCAGCAATAGCTTTGTCTAAAAACTCTGTTTTTCACAAAAGAACAAAGCACATAGATACCAAATTTCACTTCATACGTGAATTGGTTAACAATGGTGAGAATGTTTTGCAGCACTGCAGAACAGAGGATCAGCGGGCTGACATCTTGACAAAACCATTTCCAAAGAAAGGTTTTGATCATTTCAGGAAATGCCTGGGTATGCAGCAGTTGAAATTAAGGGGGAGTGTTGGAATTTAATTCCAACTGCACCACATTAATGTAGAACAAAATCTGATCTTCAGCAATCAATTTCAGATTGTTTGATGCCGCAAAGTTCCCTGATATTTTTTCAGGAATTAAAACCCCTGCAGACAACCGTCTTATTTTTTGCTGTAAAAGTCATCACCGCCTCACCGCCTCTTCTGCAATAAATACGCAGATAAAGATCAGCAGATATTTACTTAGTTTATTGTTTAACTTAGATATTTGTTTTCATATAAATACATGAACAACAGTCCTGTTTTTTCCAAGCAAGAGAGGCAACGTAAGCAGAAAAGAACAGCAGTTCTGTTTTCTGTGATTTAGAACAACAGTTCTGTTTTTTGAGTGAAGGTCAGAAGAACAAGTGTGTGTATTTTCTGTAATTGCACAGCAGTGCTGAACCTGCGATTTTTTGAGATAGAAAATCGATTTCTGGAACTGAAGCGTTCCTCTTGTAACAGCTAAGTTTCTGTATCAGTTTTTCGTTTACTGTTCATGAATACAAGTTCACTGTTTTTGCTGATATTCAGTCACTGTTACACCAAGTGTCAAAAACACTTTGATTTTACTCTGTAAATTTATAAGTAATTTTGATGCCCATAAAGTGACTTAGCGTCAAAATCGTGTTGTTGAAACACCGTAAGTCAAAAATAGTCTTTACGTCAAAATACCGTTGCTGAAACACCACGATGAGCAATTGACGAAATTTTTACGTTGCTGAAACACCAGTTTCAGCGAAGCAATTACGTTAAATTACGTTGCTGAAACACCTGTTTCAGCAAAGCGATTTTTTTTCTGTTTTCGCTGTGTAAAAACAGAGCATTGTTCTGTTCTGTTCTTTTGTTTATCAGAAAATTCCCAACAGTGGTAACAGAGGATTTTTCCACTGTATTTTGTTCGGAATGACCAGAAATTCCAACACAGATAAGTATTTATATAAACCTACCAATGTAAAAAAATACTTGCTCCTACTTAGGAAATATATGCAATCTAGTTTCATAATTTATGTTGAATGAATAAATGACTATGGAGGATTCATGCGGTATTTATTTAGGTTGACTTTGTATGCGAGATGGAATTTTATACAATATACAAGTAAGCAGCATCAGTAGGTGATTTATCTAAAAAAATGTTGTAGAAAAGGGGCTTGATACTATTTCTAGTACAATTGAAGCAACAAATTTATATAAATTATTTGTAAATGAATTAAATAGTAGAATAACAAAATAAATGAATGTGGTTAGTTTTCACAACCAAACCATTAGCTGGAAATAGAACAAATTGCCAACCCAGAAGATAGACTGGTCTTGGAAGGGACTGCCAATGAATAGAGTTAAGTTAGATATCAGGGAGCTGAGGAATGTCTACCCCAAATAATCCTCCTCTTATACTTATGGCCGAGTTAGGCAAGATAGGTAACCCGTAATCAAATAAATAGTAAAGTTGTTAACCAGAAAAAATCTTTAAAGCCAACATACATTTGTATTTATACATATAATCATGAGCTCAAATCATAAATTTGGAACTAATCTATATAAAAACATAAAGATGAGTTGTAACTATGAATTGAACCAGTACAAGAGAAACATAAACTTAGAGTCGAGGCTCTCAAAACCATAATTGTTAACAAAAAACCAAAAACTAAGTCATTTTAAGAACTTCAAGTCTGAGTCATATACAATTTCCGATTTCAGAACCTAACCTGGCTAAAAGATAGTAGTTGTGGAGGCTGGGGCTGTAGACAAAAATAATGTTTCAAACATAGAATAAATGAGAAACTTGTCAGCAATTTAACATTACATGTAACCCTCGATATAGACAAAACAGTCATTAAAATTACAGAAGCTACATATTTGAACCCTACAACTTGATTGTAGAAAATACCCTTTCCAAGTCTCAAGGGGAATATAATATGTACCTTGCAAGACGAAGTAGGAATACCCTCCCTCAAGTCAAAAACCCGTGGCAAAAATCACACCTATAACTTGGAATGAAATCCACAACAAACACTCGACATCATTGAATCCTCCAGAAGGATGGATTGCATGGGTTTTTTCCTGAGAGGAAACAGGAATTGAAGTTAAAAAGGGGACATAAAAATCCATAAATAATCAAGGAGAGAAATTTCCCCTCATTAAGTTATGCAAAACCGAGAAAACAAACACTTAAGAGCTTCATTCCAACCTCAATATAAAGCAAGGTGAAGTGGGTAGCTTCGGCAAGATGCTTACCTTAAGGACCGAGTGAGGGACATGAGGGCCCTGAGCATAGATGCTTTCTACCGCCAGTAAGCTCCATTACTCTGCTACCCTACACAAGAAACCAACGTGACGACATAATATATTCCAATGCCAAAATAGCAGATGAGTAAAGTGAAAGAGAAAAAACATTTTTCAAATCTTACCATAAAGCCCTCGACTGGAAGAAATGCATGGATGCAATGCGAGAGAGGTACATGAGACCAGGACGTGGTGGAAATAATCTCCAGTTTCAAACCCACAATATAAACTTTCACCCTCGTGAGTATTGCAAAGAGAAGCGGTACAAACCATGGAAGCGCAGAATGAGGGTCTGGCTTGTGCATGAGGAGAGAGCAGTTACTCTCTACCCGGCCGCAAGCCTCCTCATTCGTTGAAATAACCCAAAATCCCACCGCTTTCGATCGGTTGTTGATCCCAAGGCTGGATGTAACCGTTGATAGAATGTTGATCCCACGGAGGAGATCACACCATGTGGCCAACGCTTGGAAGAGGATCCAGAACCTTCGTAAGGTCATATAGAACTTGGTAATTGAAACAATTTGCACACCAAATTTTGGTGTTTGACGTAGTATATATTAATTATAAGGTCGAATAACATTACAAGTATAGATTTGATTATAACCATTTCAGACCGGTAAATTTGAAATATAACCTATTATAACTCACACATTGATAAATGTAGTGTATGATAAGAACAAAATTGCAATGTAAAAATTTCTTTTTTATTATTACTTGGGTTGGTATGCCGTGATTTTACATCTATTACGGAGCAAAATATTCTTATGGAGCAAAATAATCTTATGACATTTTCCATATTTTTTTTTTTTTCAAGGAGGAAAAAGCTATATAGTGTTATATTAACGTCTAAATAATTAGTTTCAGATTGTACATATTATACGTATAAGAAAAGCACCGAGAAAAAACCGGAGGAGAGGTTCTTCTGTACAGATTGCCAAATAAACTCAGAGATACACAGATGCAAGGGACACCAGCACCAACTATGAGAAGAAACCGTGATAGATGAAGCCATACATATTCTGACATATACAGATAAGTCAAAAATCAAAAGTGGAGAAGCCAGAGATAGATCATAAAGACAGATGAAAAGAGTATTAGAAACCCGGAATGTAGAAGTCCTGGATGGAGAAGGACTCCCCGCCAAGACCATGATCCTGTACCGAGATGAAGACCCTCCTTTTAACAAGCAATCCGCTTTCTGGTTCCTGTCTCAGTAGACGTCCTGAATGGAGCTCCCTCCCATCTGACCCCAAAAGAACATGATTCTATCCAACCAGCATGTGAGGTGAGGGCATTGGATGAGGCTTTTGCCATTGACATGATCGACCATAGTTTTTGAGTCCCTGAAGATTGAGATGGGATGGATGTCAAAGAAAATACGGAAGGCGAGAAGACCTGCGAGAGCTTTTGCCTCCGCCAAGCTATTTGTACCCTTACCTGCATTCCACGACAGGTTGTAATGTAGGTTCTCATCCATAATAATGACCACCCCACAACCGCATATATTCTGTTGGCCAGCACCGTCAAAGAAGGCCCTCGGGGATCTAAGGAGGGGATCTGTCAGCGCACTTCTGTTTGCATTTCTCAGTTTTGGAAGCTTTTTGGGGGACGGAGTCATATATGAGAACTATGTGATGCAATATACGAGAGGAGCTCCTTTGCTTCATTGAAGATTTTGTTATTCCTCCACCTCCAGGCACACCATAAAGCAATAATAATGATCGATCTCCATGATTCTCTTTGCCTACTCCACCAATCAAAAGCAGCAGTGGTAGAAACGTGTAGAAGAAGAGGGAAACCATATAGAAAAGCCAGCTCCCGCCATATTTGTTGAATAGAGTTGCACTGGAAGAAAATGTGTAGATTTGAATCCTCTTCTAATTCAAACATTTGGCATCTACTCGGCCCATGCCACTGTCTTTTCCTCAAATTATCCCAAGACAAGTTCTTATTATAAAACACCATCCATGAGAAGTATATGAATCTGGGAGTGCAACCAGTTTTCCAAAACGTTGATGGGAAGGAGGGAAAAGAGAGCATAGGCATTGTGCCAATCATATCAGCATATATATTCTTTACACATACCTGAATATTAGCGTTTGACAGGTTCCAGATCAAGAAGTCTTGTGGCATGGATCTGATAAAACCGCAACTTCTCAGAACGACCCTGATCGAGTCCCATTGGCTCGACAGTGACTCCGGAAAAACCAGTTCAGCAACCGATTTCCATATAGGAAGGGGGCCTTGCCAACCTGAAATCAACTTATCCCATGTGAAGAAACCTTTTCCATGGAGGAAAAATAGAAACCTGTCAGGGATAGATATAGTCTCTCGCCCACTCATGATGGGATCAATTCCGATGAGTATTCTATTGCCGGACTGTAAGCACCATTTCAGGTTCCTTATAAAATACTTCTCTATTTTGCGAAGACTGGTCCAGATGGCAGAGCCGCACTTAACCCCAATCCTTCCTAAACGAAACCAGTATTCCAATCATTTTCCTCGCATATATTTCATCTTAATGGTATGGCTCCAAGGACCTGCCCCAAAGATCCCCCTGCACAAGGATTTGCACAGGAGTGCCTTCCCAAAGGTTCTCAAGTCCAATAAGCCCCAACCACCAGAAGTCTTTGGTCTGGAAATCTTCTCCAAAGAGGCGAGGTGGTATTTTCCATGAGCAAAATTGCCGCCCCATATGAAATTTGCAGTGATCTTGTTCAATTTCTGTATGATGCTCGTCGGGAGAAAGAAAATGTTAACTCGTCTAAATTGATATTATTAGAAAATCAAGTTAGACAAATTAGAAAATTAACAACTTATTTTGCTATGACGATATTTACATATTATAACTAAATGCTTGGAAATTACTTTTGATAAGTTTAAAGATATGAAAATCCTACGATAAATCATAATTATTATGATAAATTGTAATTCGTTTTATTTTTATAATTTCTATTTTATAAAACTAAATATTAATTCAGTATCCCATGCCTCTTTGAAATAAAAATTAAGATATTTTTCACATTTCCAATCCTTTCCACTTATTCCATCTCTGTTACTTCCGTGTCAATTTACTTTTAATATTTAATATCTCTTTCGTGCTTTGTATTTTTATATATCCCTCCATAGTTACTTGATATGAATATAATTTTCTTATTCATCTACTTTTATGCCTCCTTGAAACCGAACCAACCATGTTTTTTATAAAAGGATTTAGTCGTTTCTTTTTCTTTATATATATAGAAAGAGAGTAGAAGAATTTTAGAGGTTATATCTATATCTATATCTATATTTATATCTATATCTATATATATATAGAGGGTAGAAGAATTTTAGAGTTTAGCTGGATTTGGAAAACTTCTCTGAAAATTTATGTGATTATGTAAGTGTAGATGGTTGAGAGATTCTCTCCAATTAATTAGTTTCTTAGTTTGGTGTTAGTTTGATATTGGCAAGTTTGTTAAAAATTGTTAGGATATGATTTTTTTTCAGTAAAATGAGACGATATAGTAGGCTGTAATATTTTTTTTTTATATTATTATCATTTTGGTAGAGTCTAACTCCTATTTTCCTTTAGGGTGTGATCATATATTTTATCATCAAGTTTATTCATCTTTATAGATAATTTTTTAGGGTGGGTCTTATCTTATAAGTTAAGACATTGTTTAGACCTAGTCAATTGAGAGATTTTCTACAACTAATTAATTCCCAATTATAATGAAAATGTTTTTTTCAGTGTAATGTACCTCAAAATTCATGTTATATGTGTATGTGTGTGAGAGAGAAGATCATACTCTACAACTAATTCATTGTTGTAAATATAGTTTCTCAACTAAGTGGCTTGGAAAGTTTGTTAGAAATTTACATGATATGAGTTTCCAATTTTGTGATTGCAAAATCAGATAATTTGGCAAGTTGCAATATTAAGTTTTTTTTCGAGCATGGCATCATTTTTTTGGAGGAGTCTAACGATCACTTTTGTTTATGGGTGTGATCATATATTTTATTATTAAGTTTATTCATCTTTATAAATCAATTTTTAAGGTCATTCTTATCTTATTCGTTAGAAATTTTTTTAGACCTAATTTATTAAGAGATTCTCTACAATTAATTACAACTAATTAATTCTAGATTGTGGAAAACATATTTTTTTTTTCAAATATAATATACTTCAAAATTCACCTTATATGTTTATACATGTATGTGTGTATTATCGTACCCTCTACAACCATCTATAACATTTTCCTTAAAAAATTAATTGTGTAACACCCTTATGTATAAGAACTTCATAATGCTACCGCATAGTATTTTGTAATTTTTTTCCTCCATTTAAGCAAAGATTAAATAACATTATTTTCCTTTGTAAACTCGTATAGTTAAATAGTGATTAAGGTAATGGATCACTCGAACACCTCACCAACCTACCAAATATCTACATGAATATTTTATCTTTACTAAATTATACAAAGTACTCATACCAATTAGCGAGCTTAGTCATAGCCCACAATATGATTCCTAAATGCCTTATAGAGGGGAAATTAACACCTATGTATTTTAGCATATATAATCCTTAAAAAAAATGTTGGTGGCAAAAGAATGTTTTATATATATTAGAACCTTGTGACTATGCTTTTACCAATGATATATTTCACCATTGTTCTATTCATCGACTTATCGTATTGTATTGGAATTCCTCCATGATAAGACTAAGTGTGAGAGGGTTGTGGGAAACGTGGCACCCTAGTCTTTGGATTTCCCACATGATCTGTGAATCAGGGATGGATGAGATCCGTCAAGGTAATCCAAAGGTAAATGTTTTCTTTTGGATGATTAGGGTTACTACCCCTCCCACTAACCATCCTCGTGTGTCATTCATACTGTGGTAGTTGGCAACTAGGAGATCTACAAGCTTCCGACTCCTATATATCTAAACCACACATATAAACCACACATCTATATATGATTTAAGATATTATAGATCTAACATACTCCTAAAGTAAGAGAATATCTAAGCCACACATCTATATAGGATCTAAGATATCATAGATCTAACATACTCCTAAAGCAAGAGAATATCTAAACCACGCATCTATATAGGATCTAAGATCTTATAGATCTAACATACTCCTAAAGAAGGGTAATCGCTCCATCACAAGACAAGTAGGAATTATATTTTTAAAGTCCTTCCTTTAATGACTACTTGTAATGTCTAGTGGTGGTCCTTGTCTTTACAAATATAATTGAAAAAAATATGTTGATATACATATAAAGGAACAAAAATCTATTAGAATTCATGGGTACCAACCACTAAAATCGCAAGTCTACTATGATTTCTTTTATATACATGGTTCAATCGACTACTTCTGTATACACGGTTCAATCTACTTCTATATACATGGTTTAATCCACTATACATGTACATGTAGTTGTAAGTCACCTTCATCATTATCATTTCAAAATCGTATAGGTTACTAACTCCATCAAGTTGTCTCTTAACCCTGGTAAAGGTGTAGTTGGCAAGTTGGATTCCTGATTTCCACTCTTGAACTCCTGAATCATAGATCTCCCAAAGTCAATTACTAAACAACGTCCCAAGTTGTCCCATAACGTCATTAGAAGAACACTCACATCTTCAACAATGGGGGATCCTTCCCTAGATCCACAACTTCCATACTATCTTGACAACCATCCATGCTGAGCTTTTACCTACGCTTCATTAATTTTATAAATCTCTTGAAACCATTAAATTCATTTTCTTACCTCTTCCACATTGTAGAGTAATATTGAACATAATTGCCAAACAACCAAATTTTTTTTTTTTATAGTTCCCTCTAGAAGACAAAAATAAAAATAAAACTATGCAACGCCAACATAAGAATGCTCGAAAAAAGCCTTTTATAGTGGGTTTTTGCTTCATTTATTTGTCATATCCGAGCAATCTCATTTGTAGAATAAATCCACAATCTCTACAAAGAGCTTGACATGCTTCACAAGCACTTCCACCATAACGATTCTTCATAACGAGGACATACACTAAAATTGTCATTGTGTTGTACACTCAACAGGTCGCACCGCCATATTTGGATTACTCCATTCTTTTTTTTAATAATACCCACTACCTTTATAAAACAATATTTGGATTGATCAAACTATGAAGAACCCATTGAGCTGCAAATTATCCACAATGAGAACCTCGATAAAGAGAGACGAGAGTCGAGACTGCGACTTATCTACGCATATTCGGTTGTGACCAAAAACTTTAATGAAATGTGATCTAGATGACGGAAATCCTGTCAATAATGTTGGATCCCATCATTAATAATGTTGCACACAACAACTCCATGCCGTCTACGCTTTGTTCACACAGCGTCCACACCACACTTTCTGCCTTGATACATATGCACACCCTATATTCTACATTCAATTCTTCTTCCACGCACGAGCACATCGTCTACAAGTTCGTTGGCGACATGATCTCTATTGGCCTCCCAACTTGTATGTACTAACAACTGCAAATATTTTCTATGGCTTCTCAAGTTTCTCGAGTTCACTGCAATTTCAGCACACTCGTCACTTTCTTTTCCATCAGTTAAGTTGAATAGAAACCCACACTTTACTAATCGATCATGTTCACATCCACACCAAAAGCATGCGTAACTCAATTTCTTTTGACTCTATTGCATAGTCACTTAACAAATTGATGGACAAACAATAAACAATAAAAAATAAAACATCATCATAATACAAAAGACTATTCTTCCTTTCCCTCGAGTGTTCTTCTTTTCCCACAGCTGGAGAGAGGCTAAGTCGCAGGCCAGAGGGGCTAAGTCCCACGCCATTAAGTGTTTTAATATCAAATTGATAAATAAATTACCTACCAAAACTTGTTTTGAATTACATTAAACACATATAAATATATTAATTATTGGTTTAAGATAGAAATATTATCTTAATCATACAATTTAAGTTTTTGAAAGAATATCTCAATCACAAACCTAAATAAAATCTAAAATCTCATAGATCTAATAAACTAAAAAATAAGATAATCACTCCTTCACAAAACAAGTAGAAATTATATAGATAGATAGATAGATAGACAATGCTTCAAAGAAAAATTCTCATAGTGGATCAACCATTTAGTGGTTGAATGCAAGCACACTAAACCCCTTCAAGTAACTACCACTCTTATATTTACACAAGGTTGTCAAATTATTAGTTCTTCATTTAAATTTATTTTTTGGTTCAAAGGTTAATTAAATGAATATATTACCTTGGATAAGTCTAATGGTGTTATGAGGACTCTGCCCCTTTCCAATCTAACGAGGGTTACTTATCTCTATTAATGGTATTCTTCTTAATGCTAAAATTTACCCCAAAGTGATGTTCTAGTTTCGACTCCAAATTCTAGCTTTTGATGTATGGGGTTTTATTACAAGTTGATTTGGTGGATGGTTTCTTTTGATTCCTTTCTTTGTTTAAGTTCTTTTCCACAATTTATCTCGAGTTTTTCCTCATTCAGGTTTAGTGAACACATACTACCCTGAGTTCCCCTTTTTGCCAAACTAATTGAAGTTAACCATTGAACACCTATCCATAATTTTAGAAATGAGTCTTGGTAACGAAAATTTACATGTATATTGGCACCACTGAGTTTCTATGTCTCAGTGACTTGGTTTTGCTTCATTTTAGCATTGTTATTGTGATTTTATATTGGATTTTCTCTTGCTAGGATGAGTATGTTCTCATTTTGTTTATTTCCATTAAGTCGTAACCCAAACTTATTGAGTATTGACATTCCATTAGTTTCCTATGCTAGCTTCCTCATAGCAGGGCATCCCAATAAATAAGTAATATGAACATTCTCACCTGGTTATATATAAACAATGTCAAAGTTGGCAATTTTCTTTTACCATAGTGTTCACAGTTTTTATAAAAAAGTAACATTCTTCCCGCAAGTATTGGAAATTTCGATGGACGAGGATGTATTTCCTAGGTATATCTTGGGGTAATTTCCTTACTCTCTAATTTACTTTCAAGGTTTGACACAACTTTTGCATATCCAATTGACAAAGGCTTCCTCTTTATTTTTTTGACACGGGTTAGCATTAATTCTATCATGATTTAGTGTGGATTTAGTGTTATGCTCAAATATTCTAGGTACCTTGTTATAGCATGAAATCCTCTTGTTGCAAGTCATGTTTTAAGGTTTTCATCCACCCTTAGTGGCCGAGGCCTCAAATTTCACAACTTTTTATCTTGAAGTATTTGAATTTTGGCATTGAGCTTGTTATTCACTCAATATTGTTAATGTATAAAAGTTTATATATAACCATATTTAATACATGCCCAAGAGTTTACTTGGTATATATGTATTCAAGTGTATTTGGTTTACATGGTATCCTCTCTATTAAGTACATTAGACTACCTATATTATACTTTACTTTTATTTGTTGCTAAGTAGCTTGATTATACCACCTAAATTGAAATTCTTCAAGTTAATCAATTTCCTTTTCTAGATTTTCCATTCTCTAAATTTGGTGAATGTAGCAATTTTCTTTATTAGTAAGAAATGCAATTTCATGTATCTTAGTGGTTATTTATATTGCAATATAATTTCATGTTTCTTGGTAGCTATTTACTAACAGTAGACTTTTCCATGTAAAAGGTGAAACCTATTAGATTGTGTCCATTCAACCCTCGAATGGAGAATTATATTTGTGTTCATATTTATCTACTTAGCCCATTTTTTAATAATATTACCTAGCATGGTTTTTTTAGATGTAATCCTTCTTATGTCATTTAGTAAATAGAGAGAGTGCTAACGCCTATTCCATTCTTGTTCAAAGAGGTGTTCCTTAAACTTGAATTTTGAGGTATTATTTGTATAGATAGGCTAGCTATAGTGTTTCGGGTCCAAGGTTTTCTATCAAGATTATTTGGGAATCTCTACACTAAAGAAAAGACTCAATTTCAATGGGTAGTGTGGAAGATATTATTCTACATAGGCTCGAAACTTCTCTAAATATGCTTATAGTATCTACCAGACAATACATTAGAGACAATTATTCTCCTATTTTCTAGAATATATAGATATACCAAGAATTTATCTAGAAAATTAAGTCCTTACCTAAACTTGTTACATGTTCAAATGTTTATACCTCTAAATTATACATACATAGATATCCTATTTAAAAAAAGGAACAATTCTTAAAATCTTTCAACAATCAATCTATCACGTATGTGAGTACTCGGAAATATAACAGGAGCAAACATGTTCTTCCCAACCAGATAAAACACTACTAAAATAGCTCCCTAGAACCTCGGGCTTATCCTCCTATTTGGAAATCCAAACCAATATTCTATATCGTTCCTTAGATCCTAACAACATCATGCTAGTCCAAAGTCTGAATTTCCTCTTGTAGATTTCTTATGTCGAATCTTTTTTCCACTTGAAACTATTTCTTTTCTAAAATTTCCTTTCTCTCTAGTAATCCCCTCATCCTTCCCTATTTACAGGGGTATTCATGAGGGGATCAATACCATACCATGTGTTAATATTGGGGGATATATATTGAGGAATAAAATGACATAATATATTAAACAAAGTCTTTTGGTAGAAATCACATGAGAGAATTTTTTTAGTTGACATGTTTCGAACCAACAAGTGTGGTTCATCATCTGGTCCTCATGATGAACCACACTTGTTGGTTCGAAACGCATCGAATAAAAAATTCTCTCTCGTGATTTCAACCTAAATGCTTTGTTTAATTCATTATGGATCACAGAAGCTTGAATACAGAAATGACATAATATATTCAACATATAATAAGGGGTAAAGGGTTTTTATATTGCAAGCATAAAGAATGAAGATCAAAGTTAATGAAAAAACATAAAGGGGTATAAAAATGCTAATGAAAAGATGGATACCTACAATATCTAGTTAAAATGGGGGTTTCTTAAATGAGGAAGGTGTATTGGGTTTGTATTAGTATTGGGTTGAATAATGTGAGTTTTAGAGGTATTTTCCACTATGTCGTCAAAATAAGGGTATTGTTTAGTATGCCACTAATGCACATGATATGTTAGAGGTTCATTAAGTGAAGCCTCCATGCCAACAACATGACATTTATCTCTTGTCATGCTATCTCTAGTGGTTGGAAAGCTTGGAAAAAATGGAGGTTTACTATTATGACAAATGTCACTCCAAAACTTGTCCCTTCTTGAACTCCAATTGATTTTAAATGACTCCTAATAGTTTGGTACATTGACTACTCATGTGTTAGCTCATCTTATCATTTCAAATAAAATAATAAGTAAAATATACAACATTTCATTGATAACAATATGTTAATACCTACATCTCTCATCCAACTTAGTCTTAGCGACATGGATATTAATCTAATTTAAATGTTTCCAAGATCAATAAATCCATAAGGTATGATTCCCATCCCCTTAAATAAACACCTTCCTCATTGTTTCCTCTGCAATCATCACTTCGGAAAAATTAATGGAAATGTTTCTCGCATTTTTCTCCCATTTTCCAGGTAGCATCCATAGGGCTGAAATGCTTCCATTGCACTTTAACCATGAAATAGTTTGGTTCCATAGTACATTTCACTCCTATCTAAAACTAATATTCAATTCTAGCATGTCTTCATTCATGCTAAACAAACAATATCAACTTTTCATTTATGCACCCAAAAAAGGTCATAAATATCAAATTAAGCACATCATCAATAGTAATTAACAACAATAGGTCACTTTGTATGCTTACCCAATAATATGAAATCTATAAAATGTTTTGAGATATTTTTGTAAAAATATTCAAATTTATAATATTTTTATATAGTCTATATATAATTTTTTGGCGATTTTAAGGGTAAAATAATTTCATTCTATAAAATTTGGGCGAATCATTTTTACAAAAAAAATGGAAGTTAGCGAATCTTTTTTCTGGAAAACGTATAGAAAATTAGCCCATGGGCGAATACTAGCCCCTAAAATTTTCCCTGCTTAAATGCCTTTGCTGTCTTCACTAGTCATCCTTCTACATTAGCGTGCATATTTTGAGAGTCATACTTCACCTTGCTATACTTGCATTTTGATGACTTATGCCTAAAATTTCCACATTTGTAGCATTTGAAATGACTTAAGAATGGGGCAAAAGGATTTCTTTACTTAGCAAAATTCCTATCAAGGCCTTTACTACTACCAACATGTTTTCTCTTGTTTTTTCTCCACATACTCTATTTTCTTCCAGCTACCCTTATTTTCTTTTATTTTCAAAATTATGGCAAGAGAAATAATAACCATGAAAAGGCTTTTGATAACTAAATATACTTTTCTTTGAAGGATTTTTCCGCGAGAGGGAAATAATTTTTTTTAGTTCTTGATGTGCCTTCCATGCTTGTTTGAACTACTACCTTGCAAAATCCTATGATATTGCTTTCCTTTCCATTGATGTTGTCCAACAACTTGTTTTCCTTTGTTGTTGTTAGAATTTCCAACTACCCTTATATTGATGGTTGACCCTTCAGGCTTTGCCTTCTTGGGGCTTGGTTCTTCTTTGAAACCCAAAATAGCCTTGATGAGAGGGAATCTTTTCTTAGAAAATATATCATTCAATTCCTTTATGCTCTCCTTAAGATTCTTGTATTGAGATACCTCTTTCCTTACCCTTCCTATGTCATGTCTGAGTGAGACAACATTGTTTTATAGTCATTTACAAAGGGATACTATATCATTTTTCTGACTCGTCAATATCCCATTAAGTTTTCTAGCCTCTTCTTGTTGAGAATTAGGATCAACTATCATTTTTCTCATTCTCAAGCTCATACTTGTGCAACTTCTCCTTCTGCTTGATATTTTCTTCTGATAGCTCCTTGATATATCTTACATTAGATATCAATTTACTCCTAAAATAGATGCTTTCATCTAGATTCTTTTCCTCACTATCAGAGGTGCTAGTTGAGTCACCAAAAAGATCCAAATTCCTCTCTATGTCCATTGAGTCTTCCACAGGTCTAAAGAGTGTTCCTTCTTCACCACTACTAGGCGTACTCTTATCTTCTCCTATGGATGAGAACACCTTATATCTCTCTTCTTCCTCATAGGAATCCTCATTTTTTATTTCTACTAAAGTAGGTATATCTAAATCAGTACTAGATGCATTTGTATCTTCAAAACCATCACATGAACATCTAGAGGATAAATGACCTATCTTTTTCCATTTATCAAAAAGTAGTAGCATACCTCCTGAGAAGTATGGCCTTTCTTCTAAGTCTTGTTCTTCACCATGGAGGAGTGAAAATCAACAGTTTTCTCACTAGAAAAAAGATCTTCAATCTTTTGAGCATCTTTCCTTTGAGATATCGTTTTCTTCTTCTTCATTTTCTTCTTATCACTACAAGCTACATGTTTTGGTTCACTACAAAATCGAGCATGATAAGAAATTTCCGATATTATTTGGCTTTCTCAAGAGGTCGTTGACGCAATGAGAAAGCACATTTATGAAGTATTGACTTATCTTTACACCAAAGTAATCATTAAATAAATATAATGAAAAATTATTAAACGAATACAAGAAATATTGCTTCAAAGTAGTTGCGATTGAGATTGACCCATTAAGAAAACAAATTGTAGGGAAAAGTTGAGGTTAATTAAGGCCATACTCTAGATTACTTGAATGTTAAGCTGAAACATAAGAATACTTTTAATCCACTCGATTTGGGTTTGAACCAAGGATCATCATGGGTTGTGGCCACAACAAGATAAGAAAGGGAAAGAAAATTCTTTGTACGCTTTTAGCTTTGGTTCTTGGGCACTCTTATGTAGGATCTATTGTTGATCATCGACATTGTCAATGAGTATATGTAATATGTTCACGGTTATAATAAAAAAGGTCAACAAGTTCAATAGTCACACAAATAAAAATTCAATTGACAATTAAAGCGTTTAGATCTAATGGTGGAAGAACTTTCAATCATCTAACATTGAATCTGACAGTACAGAAGAGTGCAGAGTGGCAGCTGGGGGAGTTCTTCCAATAAGGAATGTGTTATGATGTAACTAGTTATTTACTTTATATAACTATATTAATAGATATCAAATTTTTTTAAGCACAAAATAAACCACAGTAATAATTCATTGTAAATTTACATTGTTAAAATATGTAATTAATTTTTTTATTCTTACAAAACATGTAACTATTTCAAAAATGCACTGGATACAACTATTTCAAACCAACTATTTCAAACTTGACATATGCAGATGGGAAAGTGAACAACTCAATTTAAAATCCTTGAATTAAAATGACATGGGGGAGGGCTTTGATTCTCTTCTGTATGCATAAAACATACAAATCAACCTCACAATTTTGACCACTACACCAATGTGTTCCATGACTCTAAGAAAATCCAATGGTAATTAAACCTTACACAATGGCCAAAAAATTCCAAGTTTCCAACATTCAATCCAAATAATTTAGACAAAAAATACAATTAAAAAGAAAAATCGCAAACAAACCATTCACGTAATATAAAATAAAATAAATCTAAATTTGCATTAAAATACATATTAAAATTTTGACAAAAATATCTAAACGCACTAAACAATGAAAATTTAGTCCTAATATACAATATATCCAAATCATTAATTATCTTTTACCATAAGCTGATTGAAAATTCAGATTATCAACTATGTAGTAAAAACAAAAAAAACAAATCGCATGACAAGCCTTGTTGGGTAGCATAGTCTTTTCTATTCATGTCTAACAATTTCAAATCGATATACGATGTGTAAAAATTAATAGCTTATTAAGAAAAAAGGACTTGCATAAATTATGGTGGGTAGAAACCACTAGTAAGTTTGTAAATCTTGAGTTTTTTATCACTAATATTGGATTGCTTCCCTACTTGCACACGTAGATACATATTCATTTGAATTGAGTAATAATAAAAATATCATTTTTAAAAAAAATATATCAATTATGTAACAACAACAATTGTCTAATGCTGATGGTAGTAACTTGATTTTCTACATATTGAGCCATACTATTACTTTAGGAAGAATATGCTTCAGTTGGACTTCTCTGATCACTAATCTTGTGGTATTTTGCTTTGCCCAAGAGTATAGAGTATAGACCCCCACTGATCAAAACTAACCCCAATCTTGTGGTCTTTTGCTTTGCCCAAGAGTATAGAAGATAGACCCCAACTCATCAAAACTAACCGCACTATATTGGGCACACAAAAATATGGTTATTTGGTAATTAGCTTTGAAAATGTTTCTTAAAATCATTGTCCATGTTTTTTTTTCAAAATGTGGATCAACCAATTATGATATGAAAATTGTATCGTTAAAAAAAAAACCATAATATGTAAAGAAATTATTGTTGAAATATACTAAATTTTGAGCTTGAAGATTTACATGAAAAATAAAACATTTAAAAATTGTTATTAGTCCATGCCTGGGACTAATAGCGATCGATAGATCGTTGACCAACGATTAATTAACTTTGACTAAATAAAATTTTCGGTACATGTCAAGTTTAAACCAATGTTTGAAATAAAATTTTCTGCTCATATGCTTGCAAACAAATTTTTATCCAAACTTTCAACTTGCACCTCTTATTGTCGGGGAGACTGCATGATTTTGATGAAACTTAGGATAATCGGATAATCTGTTTGAAATTTAACAAATTCATATTTTGATGAAACAAATATTGGGACAATATGATGTTATCCAAAGTACAGTTGATATGCCACTTACGGTTGATATGCCACTTGTCTCGTGCATAGCTTTGTGGCAAGCTGCATGTAATCTCCTCAAATGAAGTACCCTCTTCTCTCGCTTGAACTCAGAGACCACATCAGTCGCTTCTACCTTCATCACTTTTAGGATTTTCTGTTGTCAAGTCCCATGGCTTCTGCACTAGTCGGAGCTACAGCCTTGACTTCCACCATTTCTGCTTCTAGCGCAAGGTCAAACGTTCGAATTCCCACGAGTCGCTACAATGTCTCATCTTTCCGCGGTAAGATTTCAGCTTCTACAACCATTGCTTTTTTCAAGTCTCAATGTTGGTTGGAGAGTCGTGATTCTGATGACTATTTTGGGCATTTACTAGGCTTTTGCACCCTGCCAATGAGAGTGCACAGAGCATCATCAGCTTCCATCAAAGCCACCTTGATTCAAAATGTGGATATCTCAAAGGTTGCTATAGTGCTTTACCGAATGATTTGTTCTTGTTTTACTGTCTTGCTAAGAGCAGTTGTGGGGTTTTGGGGGTTTAGGGCTTAGTCTGTTTTCTGTTTCATTTGGATGATGTGCAGGTAGTGCGCCAAGCTGATAGGTTTCTCGTTCATCTCGAGGAGTTGCCTGAAGTAAGTTGTTGTTCTGTGCCCTCTGTTTCATATTGGTAAAAGTTCAAATTGCTTGCTTTGCTGATATCCATAGTTTAATTAATCTTGTATTACTATGTATGTTTCAAATACCCGAGAATAAATGTTTTATATCTTGGAGAAGCTGGAATGGGATTATTATCAAGAGACTTCTGCTCAACTGGGATTTTTCCATTGTGCAAGGGTGGTATATGAAGTACTATGTGCGCTACCAATCAGAAAGGTGACATTGGGGTGGGAAGTTCGGGGTTGATGTAACAGTATCTTCTCTTATTATATTTTTTCCTGCATTCTCGTAACAATGTTGCTTAGATGTGCCTGTATGTCGTGGGGGTCTCCTCTCTTATATGATGATTATTGTTTTTGAAATCTTTCTCACCAAAAATCGAAGCTGCATATTCATTATAGAGGTTTTTTATTTTATTTTAGTGTTTACTTTGTTTAGTTGTTTAAGTTAAATAAATTCTTTAAAACATGAATATGATAATCTTCAAGTGATAGAACACTTTATTATTTGGTGTTCACCTCCCCACTCACAATGTGAGCTATGCACGTATTGCATCACTAGTTTCCTTCTAGTGATACAGCCGGATTCAACTATGGCGCCCAACGACTCTGGCAGCGAGGCAGTGTTCCCGTTGACCCCTTAGTTCATTTGCATCGGGACGAGGAGATTTTGATATCTTCCTCATTTCTGTCTCTTTCTTGATAAGCACCTAGATGTACACTCTCACTCTTGTATCTCTACACCTACTAGTACTACACTATTATATATCTTTTAAGTTTGGTTTTAGTAAGGTACTAATATATATCTTCTGCGTTTGGTTTTAGTTGGGCACTATTTATATATCTTTTGGGTTTGGTTTTTGTTAGGCATTATTAGACATATTTGGGTTTGGTTTTAGTTAGGCCCAGTGATTAGCTTAGCTAGACACCTATTTAGCCTGCATTTTGTTTAAAATAATGATCTTACTTTTAGCCTTAGTTAGGAGCTGCTTTTGTAGTCCCACATTGTATTGACATTGATATATCTTATTGTCCCATTGACAATACTACCTTTCCATTACAGACGATAACCTCTTTAAGAGAAGCTCAAAAGGTTGCTTTTGCAGTCCCACATTGTATTGACATTGATATATCTTATTGTCCCATTGACAATACTACCTTTGTATTACAGACGACAACCTCTTTAACAGAAGATCAAATTCTTATGGACTCGTCCTGTCTTCTAGATTTAGATTCCATAGATTATCTCTAACTTGACTATCCTGGAGAGCCTGCACAAAGGTGAGTTTTTTTTTTTTTGACAAGAATGGCTTCAGAAGCGAGCGAGAAGCATTACTGGTTCTTTTCTTATACTAGCCTCAGGTTCAACCAACTTCAGTTGATTTCTCCCAGGGCTCGGTTGAGTTCGTCAAGCCATCTTGCAGTTTGAGTTATCGCTTTGTTGTGTTGTCCATCTTGCAGTTTGACAAGTTGTAGGGTAGTGGGCCCAAAGAATTACACAAAGGGTAAATTTGTGGGCCCACAACATGAAACGTGGTGAGTGCAAAGTTTATGGTGCATAGCAAAGCCTACGTGTTAATCTTAACTTCGCATGTCCTCAATCAGGAGTTGACTCTGCTATTATTAGTTTTACTATTGTTTTCAATTTCCTTTACTAATAATTTGTTTATATTAACCAAACCGCTACCTTTGCGCTTTGAATTCAATGCAATTGTATTATTATTATCTAACCTATTAAGTTCCTGTTATCATCAATACCATTGTTATCAATTTTCTTTTCTAATATTCCATGTTCGTTTTGTTATCTAACCTATTTCTTATTTCAACTAAATTTATTTTATCGATGTTATAATTTATATCATTGTTTAGTAATCGATTTCTATTGTTTAAAAAATCTTTAGACTTGCTATCTGTTTGCAAGAGTATACCTTCTTTACGGATTGTGTTGGTTTGCGTTGTTAAATTTTTTGCAAAAGGTAAAATTTATGTTCTGCAAATTTATTGGCACTGTTAAATTCCACTGTTATCTTCTCTGCAACTGGGTTAAGTGGGCTGCTGAGGTTATCACTTCCATGCGAATCAAGAGTTGGCATGGTTAACTTCTTTGCAAAAGGTAAAATTTATGTTCTGAAAATTTATTAGCACTGTTAAATTTCCACTGTTATCTTCTCTGCAACTGCGTTAATTGAAAGTTCTATTTTGTATTTCAGCCATCAATCTCGAAATTACCCAAATCCATGCTATTGTTAATTAAGAGAGTGGATTCAAACTAGGTGAGTGTTCCTGTGCCAATATGGGGTAAGTGTTTTCCAAGACTACATTTTTGTTTCCTCATATCATCACCTCCAAAAACTTACCAAGACTACAATTTTTGTTTTCTGAGACTTCTAATTCTGGGCCGGTGAGTGTTCAAGTGTTCACAGGCAAATCAATTTTCTCTCTTGTTAGTGTAGAATCCAGGGCTCATTGGATTCATCATTGGTGGGCCTCAGAAATCAATATCCAATGAAGCAAATGCAGTGATGGCCAAACACAAGCTAACTTACCTAAAACGGTCGCTTTTGAAGCAAATTCTTTAAATATGGAATGAAAAATTACTTTATTTTCAGATCTAGGGTTAGCTATCAAATTTAATGTAAAATGGAATTAGTGTTAACTAGCAAGTTTAACCTAAAATGGATGGAAAAATATTTCAAACACATTGTTCTAACACCCGTGCATGTTAGCAAATGTTTCAGGTGTTTCAGGAAGCTAAGTTTCAGGGCGTAGCACAACAAGTACACTAATTTATGTACCTTCTCATGTCATCTCTTTTTATATATGAAAAAATTGAAATTGCAAAATACGCTTTTTCTATAAGTATTAATAAATATATAATAAAAATTACTTACCAGATTATTCTTTTATAAATTATAATATATCTCATAAATTATAAAATATATATTATATGTTTATAAAATTATAGTATATATAATTTATTGAAGTATCAATATATATAAATGGAAGATCATTTACATGACACTCAAAATTTAAAATCAAAATGAATCTATATTACATTCACATGTTTTTTTAATGTTTAAATTGTATTTTACTTTTTTATATAATTATAATATATCTCTGGAATTGTAAAAGACATATTATATCTTTATAAAGTCCTAATATATACCATATATAAAATATCAATCAACATATAATAATGCAAATCACTTACGCAAATCACTTAAAAGACATTTGAGATCTAAAATAAAAATGAATCCATATTGCATTCACATAATTTTTTTTAAGATTAATTATAATACATCTGAGAAATTGAAAATGCATATTATATCTTTATACCATCATAATCAAGTGTTACTAAATGAAAATCCCTTAAAAAAACACTCCAGATCTAAAATCATAATAAATTTATGCTACATTCACATACCTCTATCTTTTCATCTTCCCTATTTATACCATTATAATGCAGTAAAATGAATATTAAAGCCTTTATAAAACCATAATGCATACCACGCATATTACTTCTTTATAGAATCATAATGTATATTGTGCATTGAAATATTCTTAACATAAAGATAGCAACCTGTGCATTGCTATTGGTTAGTGTTTAAGTCATTTTTACTTATTCCAGCTTACAGAGAATGAGTTTGCGTGCAGCCCTCAAGTAATATTTTTTGGTTTGAATCCCTGGTATCCTGGCCATCCTTTCATTGATGATGTGTATACCTCTTGGCCTTCTGGTTGCGACCGGGTAATTATGTGTATATAATTTTTAAACTGTAGCTACACCTTAGAATAGTTATATATTTTTTACACTCGAATATCTCTCTTACTTGCCTATTTGTGTATATGCAGTGTGAGGGTTGCAAACCAGCTCGGAGCTGGGATTCCCTTGGGCTAAATTTTCCACCGTTGTCTCATTGACATGTTCGTTTATTATAGGAATTATAATGTTTATTGTTATTCTGGTTTTCCTTAGCGATCTGGCTTATTCCTCCGTGCAACATGCTGTTGCCAATTTCGGCATTTTATTAGCCTTCACAGTCATCCTCAACTGCATACAATACGTGCTCTTCGATAAGTCTCAAATCATAGTTCTGAGGATTTTTTTTACAGGGTAAGTTATACATACAATGTTTTGAATCCGAAGAGTGTTTTAATGTTATGGGAGAAATGAACTACCACTAGTTCGGTCAGATGCACAAAGTGCTTTAGTAGCGAACTCACGGTACACGTGCGCCTCATGCTATCGCTCACCAGCATGAAGGTCACGTGTTGTTTTTTCACTTATAGTGTGGTGTTTGTATGTATGCTCTCTATGTGATATTTTTTTCAAAAAAAAAAAAAAAATCTCTAAACTTTGCAGCATATGGTGTGGTGTTTTCATATCTGCTTTCTATGTAATTTTTTTTAATATAAAAAATGAAAAAACAAAAAAATATCAATATAGTAAAAGGTTCACAATTTAAATTTAAAAAAAAAAATCTCAGTAAAACTAAAAAGTAGTCAAAATCTCTTTAATAAATAAATATTGGAAATAATCCCATCTCTATTTTCCTAATTTATTCTTTACTATTTATGACTGTCCTTGGCCATTGTCGTCAATATGTGTAAATTCTCTTGAGAAGAAGGCATAGAAGAAGTGAGTCCTACTATTAAAGAGGAAGAACTCGTTATGAATATTTTGAGACTATGTGCATGTATCTTTTCCATACAATTATTGTGAATGGATATAATCGTTATATTTTGAGACTATGTGCATGTATCTTTTTCCATACAATTATTGTGAATGGATATAATCGTTTTGCATTACGCATAAAGTCGAAATGCATGAATTGCTAATTCTCAAAATATAGAAATAAAATTTTGAAGAAAGTTCAGTGCAAGAGACAAGTGAGTATTGCAATAAATTACTTGTCCACATTAAAAATATTCAGCCAGCGTTCAGTGGAAGAGACTAAGTGTTGTCAAATCATGTACACGTATAGTGGTCCACAGGTTAAACTTGGATTCTTTGTGTAGTTGCGATATCGAGCCTCTAGATTCTGTTGATGGCAATCACATTTTTGAAGATAGCAAAATCTGGGTATGTATTTCACTTATACGAGCAATACATATTGAAAGTCTGAGCATGTCAATAATTGTAAAAATTTCTTACGTGGAGGGCAATACATATTGAAAGTTCACATATATTTGTCTAAATTTTATTAAGATTAGGTTTGGTCTGATGTGTACTATTGAAATATTATATATCATTAAGATATTAAATTGATGGGAAAATAATGTGTACTTTTATGTCTAGGGTAAACATGTTATTTCAAAACGCATGTTATTAACCTGCTATTCCATATATCCTGCATTAGTTTTTATACTAATTACTTATTATTTGGGTTAAATCACAAAGCGTTTGTATTATGTTGTTGTGGCAGACCCCGGCAGGGACTACCGCCACGACAGTGGCTCCCTTGTTTCATATAAATTTTTGCCTAAATTTAAGTTCTCAATTATGCTTGACTTGAAAATTTGCAATTGATTCATTAATTGAATACTAATGAAAATGGTGATCTCATGTGGATTACTAATCATGCCAAGCTATTTTCTTTGATCTCATGTGGATTACTAATCATGTTAAGCTATTTTCTTTGAACCATCACTTTAAGTGAAAGTAGATTTTGTACAAAGTTAAGTATTTTTTTTAATCTTTTCGAATCAAGTTTTTATATGTCATTTTTCCATAAAAATGGTTGATTTTCTCACAATTACTAAATATCAATGCACTTTTAAATGAGTTTTTAATGGTAGGTTTACTTTTATAAATTGAGTTTTGATTTTTAAAATAAGTTTCTAAACATTTTATTTAGGTAGAAAAAACTATATCGTATAGTAAATTGGTTCAATCATATGATAAATAAATTAAATATGTAAATTTATTCTTTAATTTTATATGGTGATAATATCTTTTAAAATGGGTAATATTACAGTTATTTAGGTATCATTTTTAATTAACATTTGAATTGAAGCCATAATTTGGAAAAAATAAATAAAAAAATTAGTGTTGTTCCAGAAATTTATTACGGTATTGAAAAAATGTAAAAATAATTAATTTTGAGATTGGGAGAAGGGAAAAAACTATTTTCTATATTAATTATTTTTGTTATTCTTTATGATTATAAAGTCTGAGTTTGGAACATATTTAATGAGATTTAAAATAAATTGAACAAATTTAGAAATGCTTCATAGCATCTTAATTAAAATTAAATGCAACACACTTTACCTCATTCAATTGATTGAAGTTGGATGCATTTCTATGGATTCTAATACCATGATTTGATATTTAGATTCTAAACACAAGTTAAGCTTGATTTTATTACTCTTTAGTATGGACCATATCCATCATATCTATAGATTTTGAATATTGGCCCAACTATCTCAATATAATAGAAGACATAATGCTCAAATTTTCGGGAGAAATTGCATAGATAACAAAAGGTCTACAGGTTTTGAACCTAGATCTAGGTACATCATTAGGACTAGGATGCGGAGCAAGAACAACTAACAAATATATAAATCTCAGGGATGCAACCATAAATTCCCAACGGTCAAAGAATAAAAATTAAAAATTTTATAAAAATGAACATTAAAGGAAAAAAATCAAATTAGTTAACTTTTAATTTAATTTAATTTTGAATTTTAATCAATCAACAATATTCTAGCAATTTATAATATTTGTTACTAAAAATTTTATATATATATTTTTAATATTATTGTTAAAAGAACAACTATATCTCAATTAAAATTATATAAATTTAAGTAAGGATAAGTTAAAAAAAAACCATGAAATAATAATAAAATCAATTAATTAAATAAAAAAATAAGATTAAAAATCATTATTAATATAAAAAAATAATGCACTAGAACAAAACTTAAATCAACCCAGAAAGAAGAAGAAAGCTAAGGGGGTAAGAAGAGAGAGAAATCAACCAAAAAAGAAGGAAACTAAGGGGGTAAGACCAAAGAGAAGGGAAGAAAACTTAAATCAACCCAGAAAGAACAAGGAAGCCAAGGGGGTAAGAACAAAGAGAAATCAACCAAAAAAGAAGGAAACTAAGCGGGTAAGACCAAAGAGAAGGGACCCACGAGCTCCCTAACTTCCATCCATTGTCCCTATTAAGAGTTTTACTCTTGTTTTCAATTTCAATGGCTTCTTTTAATTTCCAGTGATGGAAATGATCAACCTTCACGGGGATCTTAGAATCCTCTAAGCAGATATGGTGCTTTGTTAATTCAACATGTTTTTAAAAAAATCGTTAATTTAAATTAAATAATTCAATGTAATATAGTTGTATATTTAATAAATAATATATATATATATATATATAAATATATATAATATATAATATAATATAGTTAGTACCAATTATTATGAAATTCAAAATTTATGAATAATTAAATTCAAAAATAAATAAAATTCAAAATTAACTATTTGAATTTTGTCTTTAATGTTCCTTTTTATAAAAAAAAAAAAATATTTTTTATTCTTTTGACGTTGGAAATTTACTCTTGCCATTCTATTGAGATTTATATAGTTGGTTAGTTGTTCTTGCTCCACATCCTGGTCTTGATGATGAACCTAAATCTAGGTATCTAAGTTCAAAACGTGTCAACTCTTTGTTCTTTATATAATTTCTCAGAAAATATTAACATTACATCATAAATCACACAAACATAAAATTTGAAATAATAAAAGACAATCAAATTATTCATATTTAATATTAAATCATATCTTTATAAAGTTTAAAAATAAGACTAAGAATTAAAATGAAAACATTAATAAAGTGAAATTAGATTATTTTGAATATTTTATATGGTTAATTACATATATCAAAACTATTTTTCTAAAATTTTGAATTTTAAGCCCAAAATGAATATGGTCCAAATTAAGGAGAATACTAAGGGCCTCCATTTTAAAATTGATCATTGCACTAACCTCAAATACCTTGGGATGGACATATTCATAAAATTTGTAATACCAAGTAGATTGAAAATAACATTATTTTTGTTTTATTTGTAAAACTTTATTTAATTTTATAATTAGATTACTCTTACGTATTTATCTAGACAAATCTCTCTCTCATAATACCTTCCTTTTATTTAATAAACAACATTAGTAGATATAATAATAATATTTAATTTTGATATATATATAATATATATATATATATTAAAGAAGGTTATAAAATTTTATTATAAAAAGAAAAATCTAGATTATGGGTCAAAATTTTTATAAAGTGTTGAGAAATTTAGGGCATAGTAATTAGGTGATTTCTCTTGAAATGATAATTGTTTGTGAATATTCCTGTGTTTTTTAGATTAGGTTCTTCTCCTTTCTTAGATTATTATAATGTTTGTCTTCATAAAATAGCGACTAATGCATAAACAATAAGGATATAAGAGACATAGAATGTAGGCAATCATTCAGGGTCAAAACCTCTCCAACTTGAGGGGAAATCCCAAAATGAATTCTTCTTCTTATAGAGACTTCAATTGACGAATACCAAGACCAAGTCACAAGCCTTCTTGATTCAACTCCTTCCTTGAGTCAATGATGGTCAAACTTCTTCTTTCTCCCACTAGCTCGACTATCCTTCACATTTTAGTCCCTTAGATCGGATCTACAACTCGCTGCCCTACTTCAAAAACCCTAGCACTGTGATTGACCAATTTTTGAACCTTGATTTTCTTCGCTTGGATGGTATGTCTTCTTATCACAAATTGGCTTGTAATTTTACTTATTCTCCTCCTTGATGTAACATCTTGGACAACAATAAGACCTTCGACCCTTTCTGCAGTACATGGTTCTTCCTTCCTTTGCACGTGTGGAGGTATTAGCCCTAAAACAGACCCAAAAGCCACTCATCTTTTTGTTTTTCTTCCTTTGATGGATGAGATTGATTTTCTTGTGACCTTCGCTCTCCTTTTTATCCTTCTTATGCTTGATCAAATGAGTCCTCAAATGGAGGTTGAGTCCTCTTTATACATAGTGGACTGTTAGTCAAAATAAGTTGACTTTTCCTTGCACATAGGCTAACATGCTTGTTTAGAAACATCTTCATCCTTTTAGAAGGTCAACATGAGTAATAGCTTGTGACAAGGTCTTGGAGTGTTATTGACACAATCAAAATTAATTTTTACAATATGTAATATGTCTTCAATAAATGACATTGACTTCCTAGACTTTATGAATTGATGACCAACCCCAAAGGCTCACAATGGCACCCTTAACTATAAAATAAAATCCCTTGAGCATGAAACCCATGACTCAAGCATTACAATTTTTTTTTTTTTTGGCATCAATTATGTAAAATCATGATTACACATGTCATTATGAAGACTGAACCTAGTTACATTTTTCAACACTCCCTCTTAACTAGGGAGGTATTCATAATTCATACAAGGTACTTGGACATTCTCAATTTGAAGAATTCTCATAAGAAGAGTCAGATTGGTAACCCATTTGTATAACATCATATCATCCAACATTGTCACATAACAAGGCCTTGACTAACAACTCTATCTCTCTGCAAGTTTAGAGCTCAATGTTAGCGAGACCAATGATGTATAAACACCCTCATCATTGTCTCTCTCGAAACATACCCTACCCGAGTTCTTAGAGTGTGTTCCACTAAGACTATTCTTATCTTGGATTCCCAGTCCTTAAAGAATATCGATCCTCTATGGCTACTCTTATCTGAATGCCCTAACTCATCGTCAAAGAGTATTGGATGCCAGATGTTTACCCAATCCTCCATTTTGTCTTCTCAAGTGAAGACAAGAATGATGCATCTATCTCTCCCTCTTAACTTAGGGATGACATATCCATTCCACTAAAGGAATATATCCATTCCCATAAAAAGGAATGTATCCAAGCTCCCTCTTAACCATTGCTTTCAACAACTCTTCAGGTGGAGATCATGGTGTTATAGACATTTTTGGGCACTACAACCCCAATCATAAATGTCCATAAACCGAGGGCTCCTAAGTACCTAAAAGTGTTGCTTCACTACCTAAAGGAACAAGGTTAGCTGATTACATCATCTCCCAGAAGTTCTCCACAGAAACTGGCTCCAAAAATGGTTCAAAACTGGACCATTACTGAAGCCCAGTGCAGAGGGTGCGATGCATATCCACCTTCCCAATGTAGAAGGGGTGCGAGCCATTAGGGTGGCCCCTCTGGTATGGTTGATGGGCGAGAATGGACAAAATGGCAGGGACAGTGGTGCGAGTGGAAGATCATGGATATATCCAGGAAACTTCCCCTCTGACAACTTGCCTCTCTGATTTCGACCAGGGATGAGTAAGAGACCATCAATCTCCAAGTGGAATCAAGAACTATTAGAGAGAGGACACTAATCAAAATCCCAGAAGCTGACTCACCCCCTACAATCATCTATATATGGATCCCTCATCATAGAGATACAGAGGCTGGAATTTTGTATCTTGTAGAGAAGTGTTGTTGGTTTTCTAGTGTAATATCATAGTGTTGGGTGATCTAAGCTTTACTTGAGGTGAAGAAGGGATTTCTTGCTTGAGGATGATGATGGGTCAGAACAATTGGTTGTAATCCTCTTGCTATTCTTATATTAATAAAGCTATTCAAGTTTTCCTCCACATTCGTGTATGTTTGATTGTATATGCATTTGTGTGGTTAATACATATCTGGTCCTGTGTTGTTTATGAATATAGATCTCTATTCTTCGATAGTATTATGTTGCTTTGATTCCACAGGTGCTCTCTGAAGGTGTGTAGACAAAGGAGCGGCAAGGATCTATCGAGAAGGAGAGGAACCGAGCAAGGAACCAAGCGCAAGACAAATGTTAGTGTCCTCTATTCCCCTCTTGTCTATTTTTCATAAAGGAAAATGAAAGTAGTTTTAACTTGTTTGTTTTTAAGAAAGCTACCAGTCTTAGTGGGAATAGCAACTCTAAGTGGACATTATTCCCGGTAACAAAATGGTGACTGCGTTAGGGAGCGAATAGGTTGTTTGTTAGTCTCTTTTTGTTTTTTTTATAAACTTACAAGAAGCCTGAAGTCAACCTAACAAGCCTTTGAACTGCATTTGCTATGCAAGTGCAAAGTAGACCAATGTTGCATCAGTCTATCTCCCAGTTTTGTTTATAAATTGAACAATTGATCTCCAAACACTCTAATTTCCCTAAGTGGTGGCTCTAGTAACCTCCTTAGATCAACCCTTGTGATTTATATTTACTGAACATCACTTACTCGGCCTAAATCCCTGAACTGAACTGCAAATTGTGATCAAATACTAGATAAAAGTATCGCACTGGTACCATCGCACCCTCCCTTCAAGGCAGTCTGTATGCATCGCACTTCCCATGTGCAGTAGGTGCGCTGCATACTGGATTCCCTGTGTGACAGGTGCGATGGTCATAGAAGGTTAACTTTACCTTCAAACTTTGGTTTTTCTTCTCTATTTTCAGTTCTATTCAGGAGTTTTGTTGTCTGTGGTCGGTATATCTCTCTGGAAACCCCCTTCTCTTCCATCATTTCGCCTCCATTGTGCAAAGAACTATAAGTATTTTTATGTATTGTGCGCCATTTTCAGTTCTCTTTTACAAAGAAGTAGCGTAATCAGACTGTTGTTTCTTGGTCTGGAAGTGTCGCAAGTGTTGTTTTCAGTCATAGAAGAGAATCCCATTGTTCTTGATAGTCGATTGTACTGTTACTCTTGTATGTGATTTGAATTATTAGTTTTTCAAGTGTCGAAAACAATTCTCATTTCTAAATCGCAAAGTGTCGTCCTCATCTTCATTTCATTTTGAAAAAGAAATTTGTTAGTATTGTTGCTTTGGAAAATAATTCAAATTTGCACTTAGCCTTCTTCTTGTCATTCATACATTAAGAAGGTTGAAAACAAATACATGCATGTGCATTTGCATTTAGACTGCTTGGTTTGATTTAGGATGGTGCATTTAGTTTGTGCTCTGTGCTCTTTGTTGAAAGACCCTCAATTCTCTTTCCTTAGTAGCTAGGATTTTCATTGCCAAAAGAAGATTAAACATTTTTTTATCATCTTAGACTGCATTTTAGGAATTGTATACACATCACGCGGTGAACCTAAAAGGCAAATTTTTAAACAAGATCAACTATAAAATAAATTTAATGAATCTAAAAATGCTTTGGAACCTAACGCACAACATCTAGAAGTCTAGGCTAGAGACGTATTCTAGCGTCGTAAAACCTGGTAACTGTTGTTTTCATTGTTGGTTGGGTGATTCCTCCACTTTGAGATGGCAAGTGCTAGTACGGATTTGTGCTCCCAAGTACCATCGAGTATATATTGGGAGACCACAATAGGCTATATCCTTTATCCTTAGGAATCCGTGTCTGTCGTCCTATCGATCACAATGCACTGAACACACCATTCGGGAAGATTGAATGTCGTACCGTAAAAAGTATTCTGCAGTTTTGCGATTGGTTTGGTAATCCCTCTACCTAGATTTCCAGAGAAGTCTCTTTCATTCCTTTTCGGACTCCTTAAAGGAAAAGGTCCATCTGAGCACTTGTCACTTCATGCTCATTAAAAATCAAAGGCGACTAGAG
>APFE030680886.1:32422-45812 GCA_000404065.3 Pinus taeda
TTGCAGGGGGGGTCCAGGGGGGGCAGCTGTGACCTTTGGGGAGCGGGGGGTTTTAGGGGCAACGCCCCCAAAGCTAAAAACAGATGAAAAATTGCCTTGTAAAAGTATAGTAATTTCTAGTCATTCTGGACCATTCATTAGGCAGATGTTTTGACGGTAGAACTTATGTTTAGTTTAGGGTTTTTTGGCCTAGAAGGAAACCCCTCTCTTTGTATGAGGGAATTTTATTAAGGTTGTATAATATATGTGTATTCTCTGAGCAAGAAACAGAGAGGTGAGACTGTGAGAGAAAACAAAGGATATTACAGCAAATCTATTGTAGGTTGTGTCTCTTCATTTTAATAGATAATAGAAAGGAAGGACTGGTTGTTCAGGGTGGACGTAGCCCAAACTGGGTGAACCACATATATCTGTGTCTCTCTAGTTTTATCTATTTTCTTTGTTTATATTTCTGCAATATTCTATGTGTTCCATTGCTCTATAATATATAATTTTTTAACAGACCAGGCCTCCCATCATTACTCGACACATCATAGGTTGTAGAACAGCTCACTAGGGACCAAGTTCAGTAGAAGATTCCTCATCTCATGGAGGAACTCAACACAATGGGCACCATTGCTTCCTAAGGGAGGAGGAATGATCTAGGTGGATTTTTGGGCAGTGGATCCCCCCCAAAGCATGCTTTTCTGGCTTAAAGCCCGAGTTTTGGTCAATGTAATGCAAATACTCCGCGAAGTAGGGGCGCAAAGCACGAAAGTCTAGGATGAGTCGTAGGGTTGTCTGCCCTAAGAATTGTAAAATAATGTAAAGTCGTGTTGGCCTGCCCATGGTCCGTGGACCATGGGATTGTATAAATAGAGTGAGGCTTTAAGTGTAAAGAGAGTTTTTGGTAAGCCAGTAATAGATAGATGTGAAGGCATGGTTAGAGGATAGAAGTGGATCTGAAGTGTATTGGGTCATAGTAGTAGGAAGAGGCCCTGCAGCTGAGTGCACAAAGGCCTAGTAGAGTCCGCAGCTGAGTGCATGGACCCCTGCAGCTGAGTGTGCAGGGCGAAGTCGGGTCTATAATTTAACTAAACTTGAAAAGGATTATTAATAAAGACAAGTTTGATTCGGAATATTGTGCATCTATGGTTCTGTTTATCTTTATGCATTTATATTGTTTTTGATTATGCGCACTTACTTGAAAGTTGAATAAGTAATAAGAATATTGGACCTGCATAAACTAAGACAAAACACTAATATAATAGCAGAGTAAGGATCGAGATTAGGATAGTACTATATTCACGCCCCTTATAGAGGTGTGCACAAGTTGTTGTGCATAGCAGCGCAAGCGCGCAGGTTCAGACTGTGAATCTCCAAAACCTTCATCAAGACATCCCTAGGGTGTGGAAACCTGGTTCCAGCACCCTCCCATACTACTTTTGGTGAGACCTCAGTTTGCACTCCATGGACTGTTGCTGAAAGGGCCAGTAGTACTAGGATTTGCTTGGCTAAATCACTTTTGAACCTATGTTAGGCCCCAGATAGCCAACAAATGGTTCTTTTGCCGAGACTGGGATCTATGTAAGGGATGTCTGATGTCATGCCACTGGAACCTAACAAAGAAGGAAATTGAAGAGTGGTTGGACAAGAAGATTCACGAGTTTGTGACACAAGAAAACAGAACTTTGCAAGTATCTGAGAAAAAGTGGCTGGATCACTATGTGTATACAGAAATCCACGAGATTCTCTTTGCATCCTTTCCTTCTGAACTGTATGAGTGGATCGCGAGGTTAACCAACAACCAGGGAAGGTGTAGGCTCAACCAATAGATAGTGTGGACTCCAGAATTAGTACGCAGACTAGAGGCATCAGAAGATAAGATCGCGCTAGCTGTGGACCATTGGCTTGACTAGATAATAGGGGGATTTATCACTGAGTTTGCGGTAGGCACAACTGTGAGCTATAGTGAAGTAGAATGATGCTTTCTCAAAGGACCATGAGGTAAGTATATTAAGTCTTTTAATACTTGGATTAAGATGCTATTGTGTGAAAAGAGGTTCATGAGAATACATTAATGTTTGGGACAACGCGGAGCGAAAAGATCTACAAAAGTTATGAAGAATTAGAAAACAATCCCTTAATCTGACCTTTGCAAGAGAGCAAGGAAGAGCTCGCTAAGGTCTCTCCGAGAAGTGCAGTTAGTTTGATAAGGCAGCGCATTCCACCATTACCACCTCCACCCTCGCCACCACTCACTTCGCCTCCTTCACCTCCATCTCCACCCACTCCACCTCCACCACCTCCATAGTTTAGTATGGCGAGCGCGACCAAACTACCAATATTCAGTGGGGTAGGGAATGAAGATCTGAACCAATTCTAGTTCATGGTAAGAGTAGTATGGGAAGTGCAAGGTGTCACAGATGACAATATTAAGAAGGCTACATTAGTAAGCATGTTGTAGGATCACGCATTGACATGGTATATCAAGCACTTTAATGACCACCCAAACATAGGAATAGAAAAGATCTAGAATGCGTTGAACAGAGAATTTAGCCAGCCGAAATGGGAGACACAACCAATCATCAGGTTTAAAGAGATCCCGATGCTTGTAGGACCAAAGGATGAAGAGTACAATCCATGAGGCCAATATGACACTAACGGATGCACAACATCACACATGGTTTGTGGCATCTCTGACACTGCACTTAAGGATGGTGTTGTCACAACAGAAACTTTCCACCCAGGCCGAAGCATTGTAAATGGCAATGAGATTGCATGAGATGCCAATACAAGACCCTGGGTTGGGAGTTCAACAAATCCATTTGCAACTACAGAATCTATGCCTAGAAATGCAAAGTTTGAAGTAGGATAGGGCACCTTGGCTAGAGGCACACAAGGAAGTATGGTGCATAAAATGCAAAGGCCAGGGCCATGACAAGGATCATTGTCCAGTGTTCATGAACTACTTGGCAGGAGGGGGCCCAATTTCATTGAGACCAGAGGCATAGGTAGGGTCGAGTGTGACACCCACGTTATGGTGTGCAATTTGTCTGATAGGAGGAAAACGCATGATGGATAATTTTCATTTGTTGCAGAAGTATACACCGACACCCCAAAAACCGTTTTGTAATTTTTGCAGGTCGGTAGGCCACGATGAGCACACTTGTCACAAATAAGAGCTAATGATGGATTAGACCCCAGCCTATAGGATGTAGATAGAAATGCAAGCCATCAACCTAGTTACGAGGATGGTGTGTGCTAGATTTCAGGGGCGAGGTTGAGGATGAGGAGGAATGGGACCACGAAGGGGCCGGAAACAGTTAATTTGTTACAATTATGGAGGACTAGGGAACTATGCCCATGATTGTACCAACCCAACAAGGATATCTTGTTCATACTATGCTCAGTTTGATCATGAAAAATAGATTGTCCTACATTGATCACACAGATGCACGAAAAAGTGGTATTCTAGCCTCCTTCGACTCAGAATATACAAATGATGAGGTCTGAACCATGCGAAGAAGACCTGAATGTGAACATGATGCTCAGAAGCGGTGCGACCACGGGGGAGGATAAGGGGAAGCAGCCCGAGGAAGATACATGGGTTCATAAGGCTCCTGCAAAGGAACCTAAGTTTGACTTAGAACACACAAAGGAGACATTCATGGAAGCTAAGAAGAGCTTCACAAAGGCCTCCACTTCAGGTAGTAAGGATCAACTAGATCCAAGAATGGATCCTTCAATGCTCACTACCTTTCTGGAGATATGCATGAAATTACTGCATGACAACAAGGCAGTTAAGGGACTACAGGAGCTAATCACCAGGTGCGTAGGGTTGGGAGAACTGTGTGTAGTCCAGAAATTGCAAAAGCATGCATTGCGCATTGGGAGGGAAATGAGATTGACTGCGTAGATTGGTGAGTATGAAATGGATCAGGTAATCCTAGATCTGGGTTTGGACGTGAATGTGTTACTGAATCAAACATGGGAACGCATGGGCAGGCCCACCTTACAGTGGTCCCCTATTCAATTACCAATGGTGAACCAATAGAATATGTTTCCCATTAGGAGGTTGCAAGGGGTCACAATTGATATTGAAGGCGCAAGCACACAGACAAATTTTGAAGTGATAGAGATTGCCGATGACAAAAATCCCTATCCTGCATTGTTAGGGATAGATTGGGCCACTGATATGAACGTAGTCATCTACCTGAAGAAGCGGAAAATGATTTTCAAGAAAAAGTCGCTACGCGTAGTAGTCCCACTGGACTCAGTCGAAGGAGCGTGCTACACTAAGCCAGTGCGTGACGATGAAAATGACATTGAGCTAGATTGTATTTACAAGATAACTGCACAAGACTATTATCGAGTGAATCCAACTGTAGATGGGAGAATCTCGTGGGAGAGCGAAAGCTCCTGCACTTTGGATTCAGACTAAGAAGTAGAATGATAGCAGAATCGGTTACACGAAATGACAATGTTCTACTACAGCATGATGATTAGATCACTGCGTTACGTAACAATAGAGGCCCGAGAGTTGCCAATGTATGATGGATTAACAGTGGTGGATGAATTCTTGAGAAAATTTGAAAGCACAGTACCAGAACAACAACGGTTCAATGCGTTGAAGTGGGCGCTGTGCGGAACACCTGTGTGCTGGTTAGGTACACATCAAGAAAACTTTAAAGGCTGTCATGGATATAGAGGGATGATGCGCCTGTAGTTTGGAAGCCCCCAGCTTCAAATAAGAGTCGGGCAGCTAGGGCAAAGCAGCTTGCATCCCCACCTGTTTTGATGGGTACAGACATGTGTTGTGAAGTCTACACGAACACATCCCAAACTAAGGATCATGCAGTAGCAGGAAAAGCGATGCACACCACAAACGTTCCACGTAGAAGCATTCAAGAGGGTATGCAGAATCTTGAACAGGGTTTACCAGGTGAGATGAACTGATTGGGACTTGCACGTACCAGCGGTATGATGGGCCTCTAGAACCAAGTACAAAAACTTGAGCATGGAGACGATCCCAAAGCTGACGAGTAGAGTCGAGGCCATAGTTTTGAAAGGAAGGAATCCTCGCGTAGTAGCTCCCACAGTTGGGATAGCACGCAAAGACCTAGACGAAGGAATTATGCAGTTACAAGAAGCCATTCGGTGAAGGAACCTTAAACTTCATGGACTCAAAGAAGATTAGGTATGGCTGAGGAAGAAAAGCATGTTAATGGATGTAGAAATCAAAATCGCACAATCATGTTGCGCCAAGAAACTAAGAATGACAAGACACGATATGGGTAGCTAGACTACTACATTAGAAGATGGCTGCTGAGAATTTGTGGCTTTGCTACCATCGCTGCAACTGCACCTTACCAGACAAAGTAACCAGGGGAGCGCACCGCATAAGTAAGAACACTAGGTGTTGACTGTCACAAGGATAATTTAGGAGTGCCCGTAGACTGGGCTAGACGGTAAATTGAAGCATCGCATAGGTGGTGTGACCACCTAAATATCTGTAGGGAGCATAGTCTCAACACTCTAAGTAGTTTAAAGGGAGTGCGGGACTATAAAAGAGTCTGTCGAGGAGCTGCGTGACAAGGAGGTTGCGCGTAGGATCGGTATGCCACAAGGGTTGCGATCGTGCATAGGGGGCTACTCTGCTGCACGAGTAGGCTGGGAAGTGACCATTGGTGTCACTATTGATGACAGGATGTCCAAGTTAAGGCAATGATGAATGGTTAGTGGGAAATTAAGGCACGGAGTCAGAATTAGATTTGGGACGATCTGCTGCCAATCTCGCATTAATGAGCCAAATTAGGGGGAATGATCGAATTTGAATTCAAAAAGGCCTATAAATCATAGGTAGTTATCCACTGACCAACCCTTGGTGTTTTGATAATTCAGTTGTTGCGCTATCAATTTAGTATGGACCTTACGAATTTAGAGGCTTTGAGAGCAAGTTCAGTGTTTGAGACATTGCCGAAGGAGATGTAGGACTTCTTGAATAGAATGATGTCAATAACCAAGGGAGCCACGTAGAGCCCTATGCCGCCGGTGGGGGATGCATTGAAAATTTCAAAATTTCCTTGGACGCCGAGGCCCAAAAAGGATCCACAAGCAGTAGGACTAGTCCATATGTCTTTGTGAAATCTATAGTTTGGTAAACTGTTTATGGAAGACAAGGACAAGATTGTTAATCTTGAGATAGATGATGAGGACGAGGATCTCCAGGCGTTCGTAGAAGAGATAGAGGTGGATGAAGAAATGGAGGAAGACATTCAGCCAGTGTGTGCTACAATAAAACTGCCCAAGTATGTCCCTCTGCGGAAAGGGAGAGTAAAAGTACCTAAAGATTTGGATGCCATTAAGAGCGCACTCCAAACCTCGCTCCTCCTAGATGGAATTTTGTTTGAAGGATTGGTTCTGGGCTTCGTGCCCATGATGAAATTTGAAAATTGGGACCTTGTGGATAGCGAAAGGTTCCCACATTTGGAGACTAGCCAAGTCATGAAACAGAGCAAGGAGGGGTTAGTTACAGCACTAGAGTTGCGGAAATGGTTGCGGGGTATAGAGGGGGCTAGGCTACTCCACCTACTATGGATTCCACACTTTCACCAGGCACCAACCATGATCTTTGTCATCATGAAATTCTTTGGTTGGTGCACGATGGGCACTTGTGGCTAGAGTAGCCTATTCCTATCACAGCGGAGCTTATTCACAAGATTTCTCGGCTTCCCTGTACGGGAAGGGACCCTGCAAAAATAGCTAGCAAGAGCAGAGATTTTGAGCTCGCAGAGGCCATGAAGAAGAAATACAAGTTGGAAAAGAAGCAGAGAGGCTACGTAATTAGTAGCATTCTAGACAACGGGGTGCGCGTAGCCACCCAGCTGCTGGCAGGGAAGGTGATGCGAACATGCTGCAGCAATGAGGTACCAATGATGGTCGTCGCACTGGCCAAACAATGCGTGGAGGGGGTCCAGTTCAACTGGGTTGAATTCCTCTATGAATAATTCCTAACCAATTGCAAAGAATCTCAGGAGTAGGGCAAGAACTTCCACTACACGTGGTTGCTCTTGTCTATCTTATTCATGACAAGGGAACTACTTGAGGACAGTCAGTTCCTTCCCCTCGAACAAGACTTACCAGAGGCAGCAAAATATGCGTCGTTCTGGGTGATGAAGGATGCCACAAGGATCCGCGAGACCAAGATTTTTTGGGTGCTCATGAAGGTGAGCATCCGGATGTGGATCAACAAAAGGCCCGGCTTATCCCCCACAATTTACGATAGTCTACGGATCTTTGTAGACTTTAAGGCGGATATGCACAATGTGTATATCAAGGCACAAAAGGATTTAGAGCAGAACTGGACAAAACTCCCTTTCATCGTGATTGATGATGTTGTTTTCACTGTGCTCGACTCATGGCCACCCAAGTGGTGCACCCAGGATCTGGCGGCATGCGACGAGACATTGATACAAAAAAAGAAGGATACCACCAAGCTGTTGGCATAGCAGAAGTGCAACGAGCAGTTCACCGAGGAGGTAAGGGATTCTTGCGAGGCAGCGAAAGCCACTGCAAAGTAGACCAAGGCTGCCAAAAAAGCAGCAGCAGCATTGGCAATTGGGGCCACTATGACGCAAGAGGAAAGAGGCCTAGACCTAACCACAGGATAGGGGATAGATGACACGACAGAAGGTGCGGACCTATGCACGACATATACACCACTGAAATGGTTGCGCGGTATGGAATGAACAGGGCCATGGAAGAAGACCAAGGCTTCCAAACTGAATGGTGAACCTATTACACCAACAGAGGGTGACCTATACGACATTGGTGACATAGTTCACGAGGTCACCACAGAAGCACTCTAGGAAGCAATGACAGAGCAGCAGAATGTGTTGGGGGCCCTCAGGGTGCAACTGCAGAAACTTCAAGTGTGGCCCCCACAAAAAGGAATGGTAGCTGCCTATGGTGCCGTAGGTACATCAGCAACAAAGCAGTTGTTGCGGGCCAAAATAGCTAACACCGTCGTGATACTAGAAGGAGCATGGGCAGCAGGCAACATGGAGGATAGAGCCGCGGTGGGCTAGATCAAGGGACTTGGCATAAAATTGGCTGCCCTTCCATGGGATATATTATACCAGTTGTAGGATGAAGTGACAATAGAACTCCGCGCTAAGGAAGGATGCACAGTGCAAATGCTTAGTGAATAATGAATCAACATCAAGCAGCTTAGCCTACAATGTGATGAAGCATTGGCACAGAATCAACAGTTGGAGAAAATAGTAGAGGAAGCATGTTGCCATGCCCTAGAGCTAGAAATTGCGACATACCTACCAATAGGAGTTTAGATTCACAAATTGGCTAGTGGATTCTGTGAGGAAAAGGAGGAAGCAACGAGGATCCAACTAGAACTCAACCTTCATATTGCTGAACTGTGATTAAAGGCACAGTCATCCACACCCTCAGAAGTTTGGGAGTAGCGTATTGGCGCTATCCAAAAGGGGCTGGAGGAAATAGGACAAGTAGTGCAAACTTGTACAATGATGTTGGAAGAATCGTTCGTGGTCCTCACTTCCCTATAGGAGGACCCCACCATACAGCGCTTGGAAATAGAGGCACGAGAGCTTCAAATGCAATATGATAGTGTGCATGGGATGATGCAAATAGTGGTCCTGACCTAGCAGCTCGTGAAGCTACAGCAGGTGAAGGCATTGAAGGAACAAGTGGATGCCACGCGCCAAAAATAGGCAGCACTTAAAGCACACGTCCAGCCTTAGATTGATGAGGCTTCCCTCATCACTTCCCACATTGAAGGAAAAATTACACAGATGAAAGTAATGGATACTCTAAGATAGGTATTTTCCCCTGATGGAAAGCATTCAGTTGAAAGAGTCGAGTAGATCCAGTAGACAGCAAAACATTGCACTGTGGACCTTCACGCAGCTCAAGGACAGTTAGAAGGGATACGTACCAAGATCGTCTCGCAGTGACTTGGGACGATTCACGATGATTGTGTTGGGGGCCTGTTGGGTAGTGGATCCCCCCCCCATAGCATGTTTTTGGGGCTTAAAGCCTGAGCTTTGGTTAATGTAATGTAAAGACTTTGCGAAGTATGGGCACAGAGCACGAAAGTCTAGGATGAGTCATAGGGTTGTCCGCCCTAAGAATTGTAAAATAATATAAAGTTGTGTCGGGCTATCCGTGGTCTGTGGACCATGGGATTGTATAAATAGAGCGAGGCTCTAAGTGTAAAGAGAGTTTTTGGTAAGCAAGTAATATATAGATGTGAAGGCATGGTTAGAGGATAGAAGAGGATTTGAAGTGTATTGGGTCGTAGTAGTAGGAAGAGGCTCTATAGATGAGTGCGCAGAGGCCTAGTAGAGTCCGAAATTGAGTGTGTGGACCCTTGTAGCTAAGTGCGCAGGGTGGAGTTGGGTCTGTAATTGAACTGAACTTGAAAAGGATTATTAATAAAGATAAGTTTGATTCGGAATATTGTGCATCTATGGATCTGTTTATCTTTATGCATTTATATTGTTTTTGATTACGTGAACTTACTTGAAAGTTGAATAAGTAATAAGAATATTGGGCCCACACAAACTAAGTCAAAGCACTAAAATAATAGTGCAGTAAGGATCGAGATCAGGATAGTACTGTATTAGAGCCCCTTACAGAGGTGCGCACAGGCTGTTACGCAGAACAGCGCAAGCATGTAGCTTTAGACCGTGAACCTCCAGAACCTTCATCAAGACATCCCTAGGGTGCAAAAACCTGGTTCGGGTGAGACCTCAGTCCGCGCTCCACAGACTATTGCCGAAAGGGCCAGTAGTATTGGGATTTTTTGAGCTAAATCACTTCTGAACCTGGGTCAAGCCCCATGTTGCCAACATGGATGTTGGTGGCCACCCACCTATCCCACTTGGACCCCCATAACTATCTCTTTCAGTTTTTCAGTTTCCTTAATTGTAGCACAATTTACTATTTTTAGCATTTTTTCGGGTCCCAAACTTCTAGAGCCATTTGAGGCCCTAAACGATGTTTTTTGGGAAAAATAGGAGCAACATGTGTGCATGGAACAATGTTGCTCTTCCCAAATTTGTAGTCCTCAGATAGATCTTTCTAACGAGCTATTGTGCACGTCAAAAGGAGATTGTATGCCAAAGTTATGACCTCAGGAAGTTGATGTACCAATTTACCCAAAACGGGGCCCATAGTTTGGCACTTCATCTCCTAGGGTTAGGTTTTTGAATGTTTAGGGTTTTCCATTGTTTCTCAATAATAAATAGGCCTTCGAGCCTCATTGTAAGATAGTTCAGAGGCATGTAGTCACCACATCTCTTCTCAGAGATAAGCTACCATCGACCTAGCTAGTTTATTTCCATTTCTGTTTGTAAGCATATTTCAGTATTTTACAATAATGAAATGAAGTATTATTTCTATTGCATCTCTGTATGTGTGATTATATCTGTAATTTGTTGTGTTCCTATTTAAATCTGGATCAATGATAGGTGATGGATGTTCGACGATGATGCTAAGTCATGTTTCAACCCTTTTTGATCCAGGTGGATCTTGGTGGCCACCTGCCAAGTCCACCTGGACCCCCACCATTGTTTCTCCCAGCATTTTCAGTTTCCTTAATTGTAGCACAATTTACTATTTTTAGCAGTTTTTTGGGTCTTGAACTTCCGGAGCTATTTTGAGGCCCTAAACGACGTTTTCTGCGAAATATGGGGGCAACATGGGTCCATGGAATGATGTTGCCCTTCCCAAAGTGGTAGTGCTCGGATAGATCTTTCTAACGAGTTATTGTATGCATCAAACGGAGATCGTATGCCAAAGTTACGACCCCGGGAAGTTGATGTACCAATTTACCTAAACGGGGCCCACATTTTGGCGTTTCATCTTCTAGGGTTAGGTTTGGGAATGTTAAGGGTTTCCCATTGTTTATCAACAATAAATAGGCCTTCGAGCATCATTGTAACACAATTCAGAGGCATGTAGCCATCACATCTCTTCTCAAAGATAAGCTACCATCGCCCTCGCTGGTTTATTTCCATTACTGTTTCTAAGCATATTTCAGTATTTTACTTTAATGAAATGAAGTATTATCTCCACTGCATATCTATGTTTATGGTTATATTTGTAATTTGTTGCGTTCCTGTTTAAGTTCGAATAAGTGATATTAGAGCGGTCTGCTTTTTCTCTGTTTTTCTTTGCATGTCCCCAACGAGGTTGGGAAATAAGGAGTTAGGGCTTGAACTGGTCGAACCTTTGCAAGACCAGCCTCGCAAATCCCAATGGCCTCCCATGGAAGATGAGAATAAAGACAAGGGGGTAGGAGATCCTATCAAAATCTTGCTCAAAGAAGCCCTCGAGCAACAACAAAACGCAATGATGGACAACTTTGCCCAAATCCTTCAGCGGCTACCCAGAAGTGACGCATCGGCTTCTAGCAGCTACTTTGGAAATGCCACGCCCTTTAAGGTACAAGTTAATTTTGAAATCCCCATCTTTGAGGGTCACATAGATGCAGATGTCGTAGATAAATAGTTAAATCTACTAGAGGTTTATCTTTCTGTTCATGAATTTTCGAGTTGGGAAAAGATTGTTTTCGCTCTTCTTAAAGCAGCCCCCCACGTTAAGGATTGGTGGGAAACCTACTACAAGCAGAAGGATGAAAGTACCGGCTCACTATTTTTAACCGCACCCACTTGGAATTCATTCTGCGATGCCCTCAAGGAGCAGTACTACCCTATCAGAAGCTATGAGGATGAATACATAAAGTGGACCACGCTGCGGCAGGGAAGGGACCAAGATGTGCCGGAGTTCACCAATATTTTCCATACCCTTGGCACAAAGTTGGGTATCAAGGATTTGGAGCAGCATTTGATACTCAAATACCACGGCTGCCTGCACAAGTACATCCAGGAAGAAATGGAATTCCTGAACATCTCCTCTCTCGGCATAGCATACCGATATGCCGTCAAGATCGAGCAAAAGTTTAAAAAAAAGAAGCGAGACTTTGGATCTGTGAATCCAAAGCAAGGGAAAGGTGCCCCGAAACCACAGAACAAAGGACAAAGCCAAGGCGGGGCAACCCAAGACAACCTGCCAAAGCTACAAGCAAAGAATAGTGCCGCAAAGCCGAAAAAGGACATGGGAAAATGGTGTGAGTTCCATAAGAGCTCTACTCACAACACAAGTGAGTGTCGGGCGAAGCAGTCACTGGTGGGTGAGCTAAAGGTTTCAGAATCAGATGCAGGTTCTGACTCTGAGTCAAAACCTGACAAGGGGAATGACAAAGGGAAGCAGATCATTGATGTAGATCCCAACGCCACTTTTGCTACTGCTAATATCCATAAAAATGAACCCGAAGATCCAGAGGAGGAGGAGCGTCTCTTCCACTCCCAGATGTGGGTAAGGGGCTCCCCGCTACAGTTCATTGTTGATAGCGGGAGCCAAAAGAACCTCATTTCGGTAGAGGTCGTGAAGTGGTTGGGCTTACCGACCACAGCACATCCACAACCATACACCATTGGGTGGCTTCACCAAGGACGGGATCTTTGCGTGAGCCAGCAGTGTCGCCTTCCATACAACATCAAGGCCTTCACGGATGAGGTATTGTGTGACATTGCTCCCCTTGAAGTTTGTGATGTATTACTAGGACAACCATACTTGTGGAAGCGACATGCTGTGTATGAATCAAGGGCCCGTGCTGTTATTATTACATTGGGAAATAAGTTGTTCAGGATACCAGAGGTGGCACCACCTGCCGCCCTCTCTCTGATTACTGCAAAACAATGCAGTAAGATCATTTCTAAAACCAGGAAATTTGTTTTCCTGATGATACGCCCTCAAGGAAAGAAGAAGACAGTGGCCGCGGCCTCCAAACGGGGCCCCTCTGCACGACAACTACAGATGGACAACATTGTGGAGGAGTACGAGGACATCTTTACCTCCCCGGCAGGCGTTCCTCTGCACTGTCAAGTCAAGCACCCCATCGATCTAACCCCAGGTGCACCGCTACCCAATGGACCAATTTATCGGCGCTCCATTCTGGAGAATGATGAGATCAAGAGGCAGATTCAGGAGCTCCTGCAGAAAGGTCACATCCGTCCGAGTTCATCGCCCTGTGGGAGCCCGATCGTGTTGGTACCTAAGAAGGATGGGACGTGGAGACTCTGTATTGACTACCGGGCGCTGAACAAGATCACTGTCCGTAATAGGTACCCGATCCCGTGAATTGATGACCTCTTAGACCAACTAAAGGGGGTGAAATATTTCAGAAAGATCGACCTGAAGTCGGGATATCACCAGGTACCAATCGAACCCTCCGATGTGTGGAAGACTGCCTTCAAATCCAAGGAGGGCCTCTTCGAATGGTTGGTCATGCCTTTCAGATTGACGA
>APFE030680886.1:45822-89951 GCA_000404065.3 Pinus taeda
CCCTTGAAGTTTTTGATGTATTATTAGGACAACCATACTTGTGGAAGCAACATGCTGTGTATGAATCAAGGCCCCGTGCTGTTATTATTACATTGGGAAATAAGTTGTACAAGATACCAGAGGTAGCACCGCCTACTACCATCTCTTTGGTTACTGCAAAACAATGTAGTAAACTCATTTCCAAAACTGGGAAATTTGTTTTCCCGATTATACACCCTCAAGGAAAGAAGAAGACGGTGGCCATGGCCTCCAGACAAGGCCCCTCCACACGACAACTATAGATGGACAAGGTCGTGGAGGAGTACGAGGACATCTTCACCTCCCCCGCAGGGGTTCCTCTGCACAGTCAGGTCAAGCACTCCATTGATCTAACCCCAGGTGCACCACTACCCAATGGACCAATTTATCGGTGCTCCGTTCTGGAGAACGATGAAATCAAAAGGCAGATTCAAGAGCTCCTGCAGAAAGGTCACATCCATCCAAGTTCATCACCTTGTGGGAGCCCGATCGTGTTGGTACAGAAGAAGGACGGGACTTGGAGACTCTGTATTGACTACCGGGCGTTGAACAATATCACTGTCCGTAATAGGTACCCGATCCTGCAGATTGATGACCTCCTAGACCAACTAAAAGGGGCGAAATATTTCATCAAGATCGATCTGAAGTCAGGATATCCGCAGGTACCAATCGAACCCTCTGATGTGTGGAAGACTACCTTCAAAGCCAAGGAGGGCCTTTTTGAATGGTTGGTTATGCCTTTCGGATTGATGAATGTTCCTGCAACCTTCATGAGGCTAATGGATGACATCTTGTGGCCATTCACCAACTCATTTGTAGTGGTATACTTGGATGACATTCTGATCTTCAGCCAGAGTTGGGAAGAGCACCTCCACCACATTCGACAGGCTCTCCAAACACTACGGCAACACAAGCTATGTGCCAATTTGGAGAAATGCACTTTTTGCATGACCCAAGTTCAGTATCTGGGATACATTATTGATAAACGGGGGGTGCATGTGGATCCAACCAAGATCCAAGTCATTTGAGATTGGCCATCTCCAACCACTCTGATAGAGCTCCGCAGTTTTCTAGGTCTTGCCAACTTCTACCGCAGGTTCGTGTTGGGGTTTTCACATATCACTTGGCCCTTGAGTCAAGTAACCAAGGGAGGAGCGAAAGCAAAATTCTTTTGGTCTAAATCTCAATAGAAGGCACTCATAGAGTTGAAATATCACCTCTACACAGCACTAGTCCTTGTGTTAACAGATTTACAACAACCATTTGAGTTCGAGACAGATGCCTCTGACTATGCGATTGGGGCAGTCCTTACTCAACATGGTCATCCAGTGGCATATCACAGTGAAACACTTTCAGACACATTCCGGAAGTATCCCACTTATGATAAAGATATGTATTCCACTGTGCAGGCCTGCCGACAATGGAAGCATTACATTTTAGGGAAGGAAACGGTCATCCACACAAACCACCGACCCCTGCAGTTCATACAGACCCAAGGGAAAATTTAGAATGATCGCCATCAGAAGTGGTCTACATACCTGCAACAGTTCCACTTGAATATCAAGTATAAGAAGGGCAGCACCAATAATGTTGTAGATTGCCTCAGTTGACCACCAATCATGGTGTTAACCACCATGCTCAACTCTTGTGGGCACGAGACTTCTGATTGGCCACTTCTCTACAAAAGCGACCTAGAGTTCGGCCACACATATCATACACTCTTGAAGGGTCAACATGTTCCAGATTTTCACCTCTAGGATTCCCTGTTATGCCACCTGGGTCACCTTTGTGTTCCTTCAAGTGAGCATGCCAAGATGATCTGGGAAGCACACTACAGTCGGGCTGCTGGGCATTTTGGGGTCGCGAAAAGAGTGGCAGTACTACAAAAGTATTTCTATTGGCTGAATCTTCGACAGGATGTTGGGAAGTACATCAGATCATGTACTGCCTGTGTCATTGCCAAACCGACCATCAAGAAGCAAGGCCTCTATGCCCCGCTGCCTACCCCTAGTTGACCTTGGCAATCCATCTCTATGGATTACATGTCAGACCTTCCTTCCACTAAGCATGGAAATGACTGTGTTTTTGTAATCGTCGACAGGTTCTCGAAGATGGCCATTATGGCGGCCTGCAAGAAGAATATCACAGCAGAAGCCACTGCTAAACTCTTCTTTGAACGTGCGGGTGCACTTTGGGATCCCACAGTCTATCATCTCAGATCGGGACAGTCGGTTCCTTAGTACATTTTGGTCCAGTCTCTGGTCAATGCTGGACACCAAACTCACTAAGTCCACTGCCTTCCATCCTCAAACTGATGGCCAGAGAGAGGTTGTCAATAGGATGATTGTGCACATTCTGTGCATGTACAACTCAAAGCATCCACGCACATGGGACGAGAGCCTCCACTATGTTTAGCACAGCTACAATCGAGCTCTTCACATCTCGACTGGCCACAGCCCTTTCTAGGTGGGCTTGGGATTCCAGCCACTATGCCCCATTGATGTGGCCATGCCACTTGCAGCTACTCACATAGATTCGGCTCATGTCCAGTCCGAAACAGATAAGGCAACCAGCCTCATTGAGCACATCCAACATATTCGCCAGCAAGTCCATGACATTCTGGAGAAATCAAATGCCAAGTACAAGCAGCGACATGATCAACATCAGGTGCCACACAAGTTTCAGGTGGGCAACAAAGTCTGGTTGCATTTGTAAAAGGAACGCCTTACTGGAGCCTATCAGAAATTGAGACCACTCTGATATGGTCCTTACACCATTACTAAGGCTTGGGAGACAATGCATTTGAGCTCAACATTCCCCCATTCCTTGGACTGCACCCAATGTTCAATGTGGATCTCCTTCGGCCATACTTTCCACCATTGCTAGACACATTCGACATTGCAGAACAACTCACACCCAGAGAATTAAATCTAGATTGCATGGAACAAGCTGCAACTGATTGGATCATGGACACACAGATCAAGAACACTCGCCAATGGAATATCCAACTGTATCAAGTTGTCAAAGCAGGCCAACTTCTTCAGCAAGGCAAGTGGCTCACCAGGGACCAAGCTCAGCAAAAGTTTCCTCATCTCATGGAGGAACTCAATGCAATGTGGACCATTGCTTCCTAAGGGGGGAGGAATGATCTAGGTGGATCTTGGTGGCCACCTGCCAAGTCCACCTGGACCCCCACCATTGTTTCTCCCAGCATTTTCAGTTTCCTTAATTGTAGCACAATTTACTATTTTTAGCAATTTTTCGGGTCCTGAACTTCCGGAGCTGTTTTGAGGCCCTAAACGACGTTTTTTGGGAAATCTGGGGGCAACATGGGTCCATGGACCGATGTTTCCCTTCCCAAAGTGGTAATGCTCAAATAGATATTTCTAACGAGCTATTGAATGTGTCAAATGGAGATCGTATGCCAAAGTTACGACCCCGGGAAGTTGATGTACCAATTTACCCAAACAGGGCCCATAGTTTGGCGTTTCATCTTCTAGGGTTAGGTTTTGGAATGTTAAGGATTTTCCATTGTTTCTCAATAATAAATAGGCCTCTTAGCCTCATTGTAACACAATTCAGAGGCACGTAGTCACCACATCTCTTCTAAGAGATAAGCTACCATCTCCCTAGCTGGTTTATTTCCATTACTGTTTGTAAGTATATTTCAGTATTTTACTTTAATAAAATGAAGTATTATTTCCACTGCATATCTATGTTTATGGTTATCTCTGTAATTTGTTGTGTTCCTATTTAAGTTCGGATCACTTTTCTTGACTCGTAAAACTCATATGAAAAGATTGCCAAGTACTTTTCCTTTTTGGCTCGTAAAAGAGAATAAATGGGGGGTTCGCTTTCAAGCTCTTTTTCAACCCTTTAAAAGCGGAAAGATAGCCAAGCCCTTATCATTTCAAACTTGTTAACAGATGCGAAACTTCATGTGCCCAATATAAGTTTACCCCTTTTTCGGGCTGGGATGCACTATTTACAGAAAAGGTACTCCTTGACTGAAATGGTCAAGCAGTTCTCTCAAGTATTGTTTTCTACCTTTTCGAGCTCAAGAGACACAAATGTACGAAAAGGGACCATGTGGAGCTTTTTTTTCCGTGTCTTTTTCAAACTCTCTAAACATGAAAAAGATACTGAGTTACACCTTTGTCGGACTTGTTAAAATATTAAACGACATTGGATTCGTTGTCATGATGAACATGAGCTTCTCCTTCTTAGGGATCATTAAACTTACTAGGTCATATTCGTCGGAAGGATGAACTTACAGTGCAAGCATATGATATCCACTTCAAGCTTACGATTAAAAAATAATTGGGGTACCTGCCAGAAATGGTGGGGGAAAATTTGGAAATCTAATCAATTGTTTCGACAGCTCACTCTTGAACATGACATTTTCTGCTTCATGTCGAGTTGGGATATCCTCCTTTGTTTCGTTTACCTTCCTAGGTTGGGTCGTTCATTTTTACCTTCCATTTAATCTCTGCCACATCATCATGACCACCGACCCTATGGATCCAAAAGCTTCCAAACTTCCAATCGTGTCACCGATATGTTCAAGAGTTGTCCTTCTATAGTTATATTTACCTCTGTTTCTCTGTATCATTCAAAATCATTTTGCATACTTTTGTCTCACATCGATGATGTGGGATTCATTATGGTCCTCCTTAGACATGGCCTCTTTCCATCAACTTCAACTCATTATTTGGGAAGTTGACTGAGAGACTCCCTTTCGGTACCTTAGAGCTTGCATGCTCTAATGGAAAGTTCTTCGCACTCAATGAAAAGTTCACATCATTGGTTTTCGATCGAGTGATTTCACGGGTGTTCGAATTTAGTTCCTTTATTCACATTCTATGGATTGTGATGATAGTACCTTGAGGACCATTATCATTACTGGTCGTTTCTCTCATGCTTGTTAATAGTTTACATCATTGACTGGTAATCAAGCAACTTTCTAGCATGTTTGACGTCAACACATCTATTCACATGTTAGAATTTTTACTTTGATCGGGTTGTGTTGGAGTGCAAGACCTTGGGCTCAGATCACAAAAGTCTAGGTTGTGAAGTGATGTGACATGGTTATGTTGGTATACATGTCTCTTTCAGATGGATGGCTGCGACCATACCATGAGTTATCATCTGTGATCCTTCTCATTATTGGATGGTTGTGACCATCCCTTATTTTCATTATGATCCTCTTTGATGGATGGCTACACCCATACCTGGATCCATTTACATTATCATTCTCTGGATGGCTGCGTCCATGCCATGATTCATGTATCATTTGATTGAGTTCTCAATTATGTATATGTATATGTACTTGCTTGCAGGTTTTTTGATGGCAAACTACGATTCCTTGCACTGGTTCATAAAGCATTTCATCCCTCACTCTAGTTTGGCCTTCACGCTTTAGGGGGCATTTGTTACACAAAATTTTGTCACTATCCCTGTACTCCCCATTCCTTGATCCTAGAGAATCTCTACAGTGAACCCTACAAGCTTACCCTTCATGAAGAAACTCCCATTGTGTCCTTCTTCATGAGAAGAGCAATTCCCTTTTGCACCATTTCCCCAAAATCTTCTGTTTTTCCCAGTTTACAAGACCAACGCTAATGGCCCTTGTGCCCCTCGTGCCGATATGCAGGGATTAACACTGTCCCTAGCACCGACCAGAGTGACTAATCTTTGTTCCAGTCACGTCGTTCCTTTTAAGGAAAGTTTTTTAAATAACGAGACGAAACTTCCAGCTCTAGAAGCTTCATAATGGAAGTCTGGTAAATGGTTTGGCCGGATGGGGTCGAGGATGTCAATTTGGGATCCTTTCTCCTATAATGATGGAACTACCTCAAGAGATAATACATTCTCCCATGAGAAGAGGATCCATCTCCCATCCATTCAGCCTATATAAACCTCCCTTTTTCCCAAGCATAAGCTAGTGTTAAGGTTGGTGTGCTAGTGCTAATTAAGTTTGGAGTAAACATCAAGTTATTCATAGTTGTAGCTCTCTAGTTGTGTGAGGGAGAAGTACAAATTTGGTTTCGTGTGAAGCCTAAATGGAAGAGCCTTAAAACTATTATTTTTGAGGCCATCATGGAATTCTAGCAGAAGTGTGTGGGAACCTGATTTTGTTAGAGGAGAACGGCAACGTCAAGACAATGGCTGTAATCTCTTCTTGATTCAATATATATGCAAATATCGATTGATTTCCTACATGATGTGTCATCTTACATGTTTGTCGCTTAATGTTTCTTGACTTGTTAAGTAGGTTGAATTACAATTTGTCTATTATCAAGGTTTTTTGTTTGTTGTTGTTTACTTGTTTCAAGTGTTTGAAGAAGGAAGTGAGAGATAGTTGGAGCAAGCAAGCAAGGACATCATCAAATGGGATAATCGCACTAAGAGGTAGGCCCTATTAATTGGTTCTAACCTAAGGAAATCTTCCATAGAATGTATCAGTTGTGGCTAGACCCATTATCGGGGTAGAGGAATTTTTTGTGTCCGCACTCATAATTTTACTTCACCACAAGGTCACATGGAGCGGTAGAAAAGACACATTCATGGAGAAACGTTTTCTAGAGAACTTGGAGGACTTACATGTATACATCAATATCAAGTGGTCCAGGATGGATAGGATTGCATGTCGATTCCTGATCATCCCCTCTGTAGAATTTATTGAGTGGATCATTACTCATATGGATTAATCTCATCTTATCCTTTGTAGTGAGAGTGATAGTCAGCTCGCCACTTATTATGGAGAAGACATGCGGACTTACTACAAGATGATTATGCCCGTGGAATATGAAAATGTTGACTTCTACATCATATGGATCAACCTCAACACAAGTGACATTTTCAAATCTTTGTGTTGAAAGCCTACTAGGTTTCACGACTACCCATCTGAAGTGTATTTGACCAATATTCTCAGAGATGTTTATGAGTATATTATTTCCCTCTGTTGTTGGTTGCATGACCAGAAGAATGCTAAGGTGTTTGAATAAAATTAGATATATATGCTCAATATGGTGGTCACCCATGGTAAATCTTTCAATTAGGCATATATATTGGTATATGAGTTGCAGTATCATGTGGAGCAGGTAGAAGCATCTTTGCGGGTGAACCAAGCACTAGAATTCTACATGTATGTGTTTCTTTTCAATAGAATATGTGCACAATATGTGTTCCTAGGAATGTATTGGAACTGGACCCCTCAGGATAAGCTTCAAGTTTACTTTCACTGCAAAGTGTTATCATAATCAAGTGTCAAAGGGGCATATGGAAGATTATTTGTGCACTTATTTGTAGTTATTTTCCACGTGATATTCAAGATCGATCCACCTTGCATAACCGATCAGGTGAAGAAGTTACTATGGGATATCATGGATTTGTTTGAAGCACTTGAGGGTACATACATCAAATGTTTTTGTTTCCATATATCCCCTCATCTCATGCCGCTATATGTGACCAATAAGGTGGTCATGCAAGAAGTAGCAAATCAGTGGAACAAGGGATTGTCAGGAGTCCATCACAGGAGGAAGAAAGCCCCTTGGCCCACCTTCACTTTGAGGATCGAACTATATTATTTGAAGAGCCACAAGGCAGAAGTAGTAAAAATACAAGATTTGGATCACTTTCACTTCACAACTAAAGACTTTCATGGATATGATGCTAGGAGAGTGTGCAAGAAACATTGTGAAAGGAATGGTTTCAATATGGGGTACTCATTAATGTCCACAAAAAATTATGATAAGGTAAAGAATTGGTATAATGTAGTTAGAAACAAAAATCCAACAGTGGAGACCAGTTCACCCCAAGATCCACCCACTCAAGATATGCAGTCCCAAGAGGAAGAGCAGATAACTCCTCAAGCAAGGAAAGTAGCTCCTAAGAAAAGGATCAAGTATATTCAAGAAGTGAGAGTAGCAGGAAATGGCAAGCCGATCCTTTGAACATAGGATCTATTCAAGCATAATAGGAGAGGAGATAAGTGGAAGAAAAGGAGAGGTGGAAGTAGGATGCGTTTCTTGAGAAGAAACAAGAAGAATAAAAATAAAGGAGAAGAATAGAAGAGGAATAGCAAAGGCAGTCCCAAGAGGAATAAGCAATATAGAGATTGGAAGAAGAATAGTTGACTCAGGAGATAGAAGAAGAAGAGTAGGAGGAAGAGGATACCAGTCAACCCATGGATGAAGAAACAAGTTCTCCATAGGAACCTCCTCCCATAGGTAGTCATCTTCCATTTAGAGAGATGGGGATCACACCTCCACTGACAGACAGAGTCATGGATGTATGTAGTGTCATGTTTAAGTAGCTTAACAAGAGGATCATACAGTAGAGGCATAGATACTTCCTGAAGGATCCTCGTAATCCAGTATTAGTTTCTATAGAAAATATGATAGGTTATAATAACAAGAGATATCCTAGGGAAATCATGGCGAAAATTGTTGGTTTTTACATAGCAGCAAAAGAAAATTCTGAGTATCTGTTCAGTGAGAATGCTAGATTGAGGAAATAACTTGATGTAGTGAAGCAACAAGAAGAACATCTTGTGGTAGAGAATCAATGGTTATCTTCACAAAGTTTCAATGCCGCAGAATGGAAGTCATCTATGCATGAGGAACTGGGGCCAATGGAGGACATCATGGCATGATTATATGATGAGATGATACTTATACAACATGTGGTAGCTCCTCACATTAGCATTTAGAAAAATGCATAGGAAGTGGGGAAAATATTAAAATTAGAAAATAGAGTGGTTGACCATCTTCAGGAGTGGGTTGCCAAGTATTCAGATGCTTCATAACATTTGGAAAATAAAGACAGGATTTTCACAAAGATGGACGAAGTTCAGTTGATACTCCACCATCAAAACTATATGTTTGTTGGAGAACAATTGATTATTACTATTGTTGCATATAATTGAGTGCATATTCTTTTTGAGTCTCTAACACAAAAACATGGGATTCCCGCAATAGGAACACTTAAAGAAATCATAGGCAGAGAAACCATCTTCTAGGAGATCAGGCAATACATTGAACAAATCAAGCAAGAAATAGAAGAGGAAGGCTTGGAGGTCACCAAAGGCATTATTCAACAATACACCATCACACCAATGAAAGCTCATATGAAAATTTCATGGTTATGGAATAATGTACAGTCAAGCACCAAGACGATATTGACAGAGGCACTAGAGGGGAAGATGTGGTACGTAGGTGAGTTTCCAGTTCGGTTCAAAGTAATTTCAATGGAGTTCAAAGAATGGCACACATACATTACAAATGAGCTCCATGAGGAAGAAAATGATTTACCAATTTGATGATACTTTGTCCCATTATCAATTTTGTCTTATATAGCCATTGTTTCATATGTATTTTGCTTTTTGTAATAAATGTTATGTGATGAATTCCAAGGGACACATGTAGAATGTGAATAACAACATATGGAATGTAATAAGTCATGTATAGAATATGAACAGATATAGAAGTTAAAGAGTCATGAGGAAGCTCAAAGGTCATAATCACTAGTTATAAATAACTCCTCATAACTCAAGCTAAGGTTGGGCATTCTTGGAGTCTTACCTTGGCTTCTTTTGTAGTGCAAAAGAGATAGATCATTCTTTGGAGAAGCAAGTTGTGGCTTCATGTTCCACTACTAGATATAGTGTTTCATATATGTAACAGTGTAATTGGGATATTTCATTCTTAATCAAAAGCTCTATGAGCCAACACTTCTTCATTTATATATCGTAGATATACTAGGACTATTATTATTATGTTTATGGTATATGTTTCTTTAATTACATACTAAGTTAATGAAATAATTCATTGCTTAGATACGGTTATTATTGAGTAATTTTGTATATGTTTTCATGATTGTTGTTTATTATGTGTACTAATATGTAGGTAATCAAAAAGCCTTTCTCGTTCTTCTCAGGTCCCTCTTTAGGATAGTACTATTACTTTTCTAACCAAAAGTTGGTTCTCTTTTACCAGTCATGGAAGTTCCCCATGCACCTTACATTGGGTGTCTCACAAAGCTTACAAACTTACTACCCAAAGAGGTGTTTTGATCTCTTGTGTGTGTGTGTAACCAAGGTATAGCTTTGAAACCTTTCCAATGGTGCTCAAACTGTATGCCCGAATGGGACTCCTAGATCAAATGGTGTCAGGTCTAATTGGGACTTCACATCGAGTACATCCCCTTACATGTTGGAAAAATCCAACAGCATCAACATTTTTGGCACTAGAAGTAGGGCAAGATGACAAGCTGGTCCTTTGATGTCTATTTAAATTTCTTACCTTTAATGGCTTCCTCCCAAATCAAAATCAAGAGGTTTTTTCCGAAGCTTTAGATATTTCAATACCCATGGAATTTTTACATGACTTGCCACATATAAACTCAATGGAAAGGCCACCATAACCATCATTGATTATGCAATTGAATTTGTTAAGTTTTGTTTCTTGAATGGTGTTTATTCTAAATAAATTCATGTATGGTTGTTTACCCTTACATTCTATGGTCGTGCGAAGCAATGGTTCTTTTCTCTACCCACTACTTCTATCTCATGTTTCAAACAATTGGTTAACGCGCTTCAATGTGTTTTTGAAAAATATGAGTATCAATATGTTCTAAATGAAATTGATCAAATTAGAATGAAATTCAACGAATCTCTTGAACATTTTGTTGATCGATTACTACATCTTCGTTATGAATTTCCGGATGAATATGTGGAGTAGCAATTCTTGGATGAAAAGTTTCATTTCGTAGTCAGGATGTAAAGGAAATATTTTGAATATGATTCATCATGCTCTACTGATAAAAAATAATTTCAACAACTTGAGGAAGCACTGGATATGATTTTTATTCCATGTCCCCCTCCTTTTGATGCTCCATGTTTTGAACCTAAACTGATCACTAAATCGAAAGTTTAGTTTGTTGATGAAGAATCGATTTTTTTTTCACATATTTCCCCTAATGATGATTTACTTGATCGCATAAATCATTCATCTTTGAATCTTGATATTCCTCTTGTCGATCCTCAACCTGTCATTCAAATTGAATCCTTGGACAACCATGACCCTGATGATTTCTTTTTTTCTGAATTATATGGTAATAATTGTTCAAGTAACATGGATGAACCTTTTTTCCTACAAGAAGATTTAGATTTGCAGGAATTCCAAATGGAGTTTGATGCGATCTCGAAAATTTTCTTTCCGGTATATCTCCTTTCAACCAAGAAGATGACATGCTTATCATTGAGGATGTTTGTGCTAATCTCAAAAAACTATCTGATAACCTCAATTTTCTTTTGCATCTCATGATTTGAATGATGAATTTTTTTTAGATAAGTAGTTGACCGTGCCTTTTCGTAATTATAAATTAAGTTAGATGACTAGGACACTTCATCCTAAGCTGATGGTTGTGTCATTTTCCTATCACCTTGATGGTATTTATTATTTCATTCAGTTCAAGATTCTCTCCCAAGATCTTTTTGCTAGTGTCATCTCATGGGATGTCAACTCTCTCTTGAGGGATTCTCATTTTCTTCACATTAAATTTTTTAACCCTTCAGGAAGAAAGTTTAATGTAATTTTTTAACTTCAATCAGTACATCCCACCTCAAGCAAATATTTAATCTACAATGTGGAAAGAGTGATCCTAATGAATGTCGAATCATTCGATCTGGTCTACCTTTTACATCATCCATCAAATAATCTCACTTGCATGACAACATGGATTTTGGTAAGCCTATTGATGTTGCTTATGATGTGGATTTTTCTTTGATTAATCTTTCTTGTCAAAATTTCCCTAAATGTTGTTTCCATGATCCTATTGTAGATTCCCTCAAGGAATCTATCAATGAGGACCTATGTCTCATGGCATATACTTGCATGTGCTTCATCGACTCTTCTATGGTCATAGTCCTGGTAATTACTTTTGTTGTGGAGTCTTCTATTTGATAGAGTAGTCGAGTGTATTGCACCATTGTGATTTCCATTCCTATTTCTATGTGCCAATGTGTAGGTTTTCATGGCCTATCCTTTTCACTACACTACATTTAACCCTAGTCTTACACGATCACACCCTTCCACTCAAAAGTCGAGATTAGCTTCTTTGGCTATATTAGAAGTTCAATTTCACATGACCTGACCTTGTACTGTTAGTTTAGTATAGGATAGGTTGAATTTAGTTAGATGCATTGCTTTCCTATTTTGTATTTTCATCTTCCCTTTTTCTTTTCAGCTTTATTGGTTCTTGAATAAATTTGGTTTTGAGATTCGAGATGATGTGCTTAATCTTTTGTGAAAGGAAATTTTTTTTAACATATAAATCTTGTCTTATTCTTTACCCTCTTCTTTGTTTTGGTTTACATCTTTCAAGTTGATCAATTTTCAATGGAAAATAAGATCCTTCAGCTAGGAAGCTAAAAGAAAACCATGATACTCGTATCTATATAGAATTCACATTCCTGTACTCGGTTTTATTATGAATAATGTGTTATTTCTTATCTATCTAAGTAGAGTAAGATAAGGGGGGAAATTTTAGTGAACAAAGCATTAGAGGTATTAAACGTATCTTTGAAGGAGCAACCTCTTCTACTCTCAATAAGTTAGGATCCCTCTTCCACCTGTTGAAAAATAATGACTGCCCACGCATAGTCATATTGAAAAAGAAAGACAAATAAAGGGTGAAAGAAGAGAAAGGCTTCCTACGTAGGGAGGTGAAACGAGTGAATTCCTAGGGGTATTGTCTAGGCTCGATGGCAGTGAAGCAATATTTGTGTTCCTGAGGCAATTCCATCGAGGTATTGACTAGTCCTACTGGCAGCAGATAAATTCTAGAGATGTAACAACTCATACTCTAATTCTTTTAACTCTCCATGCTATATTAGCCTTCCTTACATCGACAAAATAATGATATGGATTGCTTTATTTTGTGTTAAGTTGAGCAAAGGAACTGGGAAGCATACATATTTAACCATGTAAGAGTGGGAAGCTAAGGTAACTCATTGATTGAATCAATACTTCCTGTAGAATTAAGACTTTGTGGCTAAATGAAATGATTTCAAAGAAGTTGGGTTCTTCCAATGTGTCACCAAGTGTTTTCGTTGAGACAACGACCCTCCAAAAAAATTTCCTAAGTCAGTTTTGGTGCCTACATGAACCGTCATTCTGAGCCCCTTAGTGTCATTGCATTGTTTATTTTTTTACTTTTATGTTTTCTCCTAGTATCACATCCTCCTAATTCAATATTTCCTAAGTGTCATCACTTAACCGTTATAAGAGCTTTTGTTATCTAGCCCATTGTTAGGTGTACCTATGACTTTTCTTGACTTAGAAACTTGCCTTCTCACCATGCACACACTTGAAAAGCATAAAAAATCAAACAAAAGAAAGAAAAAAATTCTTTTAAGTAAAAATCACACTTTTAGATGACCAATACATGCTCTTGTGTTGAGCATACTCCTTCATGTCGAGGAAGTGCGCCCTCCTTAAGTGCACTCCTTCATGTCAAAGACATGTTCCCCCTTTGATCGCATTCCTTTGTGTTGAAGACATGCACCCTTCTTAAATGTATGCACAAAGCTTCTTGTTGCATGTGGGTGCACTCATAGAAAATAGGATCCCACATAACTTCCCTTACCCAACTTATTCACTTATCGAGAAGTGGAAATCATGCATGAAATTGATTTGCATGTAATTTATTTTCAATCAACTGAGATAATCATTCATATTCATAATCATTTTCATCTAGGCTGGGTCCATAACTGTGAATTAAGAAACTATTCGTCGATTTGTATTACAAGTGAGTTTTTCATGTTGAATATATTCATTTCCTTTCATGATTTCACTGTCAATCTTGCTTTCCTTGTTACATTTTCTTTGGTTTTCAATTTATTTACTGACGTTTATGTTCAATCTTGTTTCTTCAAGTGTTATTTTTTATCGCATGTTGAAACTTTTCACATTCTTTAACTTTTCACATTCTCACCATGATTGTAACAACATCCATAAAATCTTGTAGATCCTATGTCTTCTCATTTTCATCACGAAATCTTGTTGTTAGAGCCATTCTCTATCCATCCATGTGTAGTATTTAACCCAATACAAAATTTACCTGTAAACAAATTCTTAAAACGGAAAAAATATACAATGGTGAGAACATAAGACAAATATACACAGATATTTTCCCCTAGATCCAAAAGCTGGGACTACTAGATTGATTTCTCGTCATTTTCCTTTCAACTTTACAATACATATATATACATTTTAGAGCATTCATAAACCCCAATCCATTAACCCTAGATTAGAACATAATCATAGCTCCCTTGTCCAGATCTATAAAATACCATGGATAGAAAACCATCATGCCAAAAACCATGTGCAAAACCCATTCACAAACCATGCGTAATTTTGCCCACCATCTTTGGGTCTACCCCCCATCCTTAGGTCTGCCCAACTATTATTGGGTCCACATAAAAAAACAATCTCGAGGTACTTCCCAGGACCCCATGCAAGGGGCTCCTGCCCCCCTGTAAACCCCCCAAAAAGGGAGGTTGTCACCCTCCTTTAACCCCTCTGTTGCACCAATGCAACGTATAGGGCATGAAACTAATCATGTAAATAATATAGCACACACCCATCACTCTCCCACTTGTTGTTTTCTTCCCACATAGGGGGTCACAAGAGAGCTTAGTCATTGGTCCAAGCCTGCAATGCCCATTGTTTCCCTACACCAAGAAAACTTCTCAATGCTCACATACTTCATCAATGCATCTGCACCATTCTTCAAAGTGTCTAACTTTACTAGAAATTTTTTTTTTCCCTCAACCATATCCCTCAAAAAGTGATATGAACATCAATGTGCTTTGTCTTTGAATGATAACCAAGGTTCTTTACAAAGAAAATTGCACTTTGGTTGTCACAATCTATCCCTATAGCTCATTTTTGTTGGGAAAAATATTGAGGGGGGGTGAATCAGTATTTTAACACTCATTTAAACCTTTCAATTTCTTATTCATGTTTTTGTATGTTATTTTAATTAATTAAATTGGCATATGTATGAAACTACAATGAAGACAAATATCGTTTACCCAGTTAACTAACTTTTCATTTATTTCATTGCATGTTTAACTTGAACGATTGCATTATTACCCCATTAGACATTAATTAAACATTAACCATGATCAATAAGAGATGAATAAACCATCACACATAAGAAACACAATAAAACATGTGGACATCAATATTTTAGGTGGAAACCCAATATGGGAGAAATTCACCACTACATTGGCTCTATCTTCTTCTTTTATTTTAAAGGAAAACACATTACAATATTTTAATGGTACAAACCCATACGAGTACGCAAGCACCCACTTACCAAAGGCTACAATGTTATCTTGTTCTCTAGCACCCACTTGAAGGGAGATCCAACCCCTTGACCTCATTTACTGTCACCCACCAAAACGAAGCTCCAGCCCCCTGAATAGATTTATCAGCTACCACTAGAAGGAAACTTTGACTCCCTCACTGAAGGCTCCAACCCCCAGTACCTTTGGACCACGTTTCATAATATTTCATATTGGATACACCTAACTCACAACATTAAACCTGTAGGCCACTCTTCATCATATTTTTAGACTGGAACCGCTTCCGTCATTTAAGCCCAATATCATATAACTACAATAAAACTAATTACTAAACCAATCAAATCAATCAGTGAATCAACTCATTCAATCAATATTGACAAACCAATCATTGAATCTCAATCAACCAAGGAAATTAAATCATTGTACACTCATTCATCAAAATACCAGACCACATACTATTCATCACTGAAATTAGATCCTGTCACTAGAAACCAAGATCAATCATATGTCAGAATGTATACGCTCATATTCTGAATCATACCCGCATATGTACGTGCTTCCCTTGAAGACTACCTGAGTACATCTCTAAAAACACTGAAAAATGAATCTAAATCGTTGTACCATTGTATCAATTACTTAATCACATACTAAGACCATCACAAATCATTTAACCAAATACAAATCACCACACAGTATCATCATCACTAGACAACATTCCATACCATAATTAGTTCAACCTGTTAGGGTCATTAGTTTCATCATCAAATGTATTTTCCATGTCCTTTAATTTTCAATTTCTGAATAATTTGAACCTATGACCACTGGTAATGTCATAATCTCAAATTTCAATGTCCGACATTGTCAATTTTATGGTATAAAGGGTTCACCAAAAGCATGAAGGAGTGTCAAGTTAATGGGAGTCATGGTCATTGCACAAATGCTACGTAGGTGGGTATCAACCATTTAGGAGGTTTGAAAGAGTTGGAGAGCCTGCTTAAATAGTTCTACACCATCACAAAGCCATTTCAAACCTACTTATTTGATCCATTTTTCCAAAGGAGGTGTGCAGCCATATAGAGCATGGACTACTACTCAGACTGTTCATTGCACAGTCCTACACAAAATACCATATTTTATTCATCAATTTGAAACATTTATTTCGACCATATGGAGCCAAATTTTGAAAAACAGAAAGAGGTTTTTATCAATCACGAACCAAAGAACCATAACCCCTTCTAGTTTCTTCACAGGTGTCATATATCGGGAGGTTTGCATGCATCTTCAAGGCCTATTTTTGCACTTTATATTTTAGACTTGTTTTAGTCATGATTTTTTAGAACAGTTTTTAAGGAGCCGCGGAAGAATTTGAAGAAAATGAGAATTTGTTTTCTTCAAAAAAATCTCTTCTACAAAAATCTATCTCATATTTTACATAGGTTCTACCATTTTTGAGTTACACACATCACTTGGAGGCTCATTTTCTTAGTTTTTGTTGACAAAATGATGAAATTTTTGGATTTTGGTTTGAAAATGTGGAAATGTATATATATTTTTGCATTATAGAGGTTGTTGGTGTATAGTATAATTTCAATGGAGTAGCTATAACCACCTTGTTTGATTTGAGGTAGGAAGAAAGTGCCAAACACAATTTTGAATTTTTGTTGCACAGGTTTTGCACAGTGTTGCACACAGGCTGCACACAAGTGAAATGGGGTGTTTTGAGGATGTTAGGTGTCAAGGAGTGTGTGGAAAAATTCATTTCCATATCATATGCCTACTCACTTCCTAGTCATTAGCCAAGTTTTCCTCTAGCACACAAGAAAGCATGCCAACATGGAATTGTTGCTTAGTTGTTGTGCAACACAACCTAAGCTGCCTTTTCCATTTTCATCATCAATCCGAGATTTCAATGTCAAGATAAGATCTTGTGGGATAATACTATTATATATACAGGATTAGTGGAATATTATTTAGATAAGGTAGAATAAAATATTTTATGTTTTTTATAAAAAGACAAATCTACAACTTTTATGATTAGCTTTATTTACTTTTTGGCTTGAAAAAACAATATGTGGATAATTTTGAACTAATTCAATCCACTTAGTGGATAAATGATACATTGTATCTAGTATTTTAGTTTCCATGAAGTGAATTCGACCAACTAGTGGTAATTTCGAATTCCTTATTGTATTTAAGGAGGACAAGACATGAAAAATGGTTCAGTTGGGTTGAGAGTGTTAGAGGCTACATTACCTTTCTGTAAGTTTTGTATCTTTGCTTAATGAATTGAAGAAGGTAGGTGCATATTTATATAGTGATACGTGTTTCCAGCTTATTGGTATCTTGTTTCCCTTGTTACTTGATATGTATTATTTTTAGATCTACTTATGGTTTTTAATTTCATACTATAATTTTCTTTGTGTTCATGTTTGAAATATTTCTCAGAATTCAATAATTTTCTCTGAAAATTTTCAGTTGATCACTATAAATGTGTTTTTTTTTTCCATGTAAATTTGAATTCATCCTTGTATGGATACTCAGGTTGTCATTTGTCCCTTTCCTCCCATTCTTACTATTACTACAATGAAATTGATTGTTCACCCATAGGTTTGCCTACCTTTCCACTGTATGACTAGCGCCATATCCCCAATTCATTCAAACCTGTAACATTTCTATGATCTAATTAGTCCTTCCCTCTACACCCACCTTAAACAAATCAAAATCAAACATCCACCAATCATCATAACCGGCCTAAAATCTAAACCATGTTAGTAATTTAGTTGATTGATAGAAGAAACCTATTGAGAGAGCCCTCTCCATGGCTAGGGGGGTTGGACCTTAGCTTAAAAGAGGTTTGTGGTTACCTCTGGGATTTATCTCCTCAACCTGGAGAAATTTATGGAGTGTGAACACAACCCAACTAGTATTTGCAAACATAGATTATCATAAGAGAGACTTCATTGACAGGCGGCAGCCAACATAAGAAAATAGATCAACCATCATCATTAGCTCATACTCCAAAACCCTAGTAGATATACCCATCTTTTACAAAACACATCTGCGTATGTATGCACTTACCATTCACCACATCAGTGTATAGATTTGTCCATACTACAAAATATATATGTGACTACCTAGAAGATGATTCACGTATGTACGTAATCTCTCATAGGAAAACCATTGTACATATATGAAATCACTGAGTCAAACTTTTTTTGGAACCACAACACATATTGCACATAATTTACCATCACATATTCATATAAGATCATTATTATCATCATAGATCTATCATTATTATCTATAATCACTAATATATCAAGCAGGCATATTCATTACTATTCTTTCAGATTTATCAGATATGAACCCCTTCCATGTTTCTTGGTGCACACCTATTTCAGATCAAATTACTCATTAATAACCCATAACTTGCACACCTAAAACTTTGATCTCCATCTCCTTATATAATATGATCCTTAGCCAATACCTTAGGCCAATCCCTTAGTAATATCGATGGTATTCTTTGACGTATCAAATATACATTGTCTACTCAATACTATGGTCCAGTACCATGGTAAATACCCTTGGTATTCCAATTACTATGATGTGGAATATGTTCACGACTTTGCTTCACCATACTTGCATATGTACGCAACCTTTGTTCACAAGACCCGCATATATTTTCCCAAGTTTCACCTTTATCATTCCTTTGTCTCTTCCTATGTTCATTATCTCTGTCACTTATATACATGCATGTATAATCATCTTGCTACCATAATGTTGACATCTGTATTGAGTAGGTTGTCATCAATGACAACACATTAGCCATAATGCCAACAATCTCCCCCTTTGGACTTGATGGAAACCACTTTGGTGTTTGGTCACCATCACCTAAAAATACCTGCAAAGACATTTGTAAGCATGTTAATATTTTCTCCAAGATCTTCTCCAAACACCATGGTACTCTCCCACTTTGACATCAATGGCAAAGGGTTGACCAATGTTGAATGAAGGCTTCTCTCTCCCTTTGTAGAGATGAACATTATATACTACTGACCAATACTCCCCCTGAGCATATGATGAACTTCTGGAAAGATACAAAAATAAGTACAATGAATTCTAATGATATATAGTATATATATATATTATATATATATATATATTACATATCCCTCTCTTCTCTCTCTCCTCTCTCTCCTCTTCTCTCTCTCTCTCTCTCTCTCTCTCTATATATATATATATATATTATAATATATATATATATATCTACAGATATATATATATATCTATATAATATATATATATATATATATATATAATATATATATATATATATATATATATCTCAATGTTACTAGTTCCTATCCTACCTTTCAATATGATGTGATGTGAATTGAAATTTATTTACATTCTTTGCAAATGTCGATATAAAACAAAATTAGTTAGGTCATCTGCTAATGTATTCATATTTATAGAAATATGTTCATATTGTATGAAGTCAAAATGTCTTTCGAGAAGATGCACTCTCAAAACCATGTGAAGGATGCTGAGGTTTCTCACGGAATAGATGTCCACGAGTTTTAGTACTACACACTGCAAGCCAAGCCTGATAACTATACAATGGATACCATGTAAAATAATATCAACAAATATCTCAACCACTACACTATATGTAGCGATTTTGTTAGCTGAGCGACTAATGAAAATCCCTTGCATACTTACTAGCTTTCCATTCGGAGAAAAAATAGCCCACGCTGCAGAGGATATGTTCTGAGTACTATGGCTAGCACCATTGGCATAACCAATATATGGTTCGAGAGAGGTTGACATTTGCAATTCAAAGGTAAACAAAACCAACATAAACCATGAGAAATTATGAAAAACACACTAAAAACACACTCAACACACCTATAGACATTATGTTCACAGTGTACCATGCATGGGATCAAGCATAGTATTTTTTGATGTACATCCCATTTAGATCCACTAACTTGTAAGCCTCTTTTTCAAGGACTCACTTTAAAACATATGGGCCTAGCCACATAGGATGGAACATTTGTCGACCTAAATTATCAACCTCTTGGTCATATAAGAGAACCGGATCTCCTTTCGAGAAGATTCTAGGCTTGACACCTTTGTCATTTTGCGCTTTAATGTGTCTTTTATGGTATTCATTGGCTAACATGACATCATGTTGGGTTTCATCCGAACAAGTTAGATGTAAAAGACACTCCTCCTCTATGGAAGTAGTAGGAAGAAGTTTGATGGCTAGTGTTGAAGATGGAATTTTGCATTCTATGGGGAGGATCGCTTCTAGGCCATACACCAATTAGAAGGGTGTGAATCCAGTAGCATTCCTAACTAAGGTTCAATATTCCCACAAGGAAGCAAAGAGAAGTAGGTGCCAATTTGATTTATGGATCCCTATCACATGTTGAAGCATAGTCTTAAGAACTTTATTAATCACCTCAACTTGTCTGTTAGCTTGAGGATAATATGGAGTGGAATTTTCATGTGAAAGTCACAATTTGGTAGCTAATTTAATCATCATATGATTTTGAAAATTCTTCTCGTGATCCATTACTATTTCTTGCGGAATACCAAACCTAGAAATGACATGGTTAAAGAAAACGTACTTGGTCGTTTCACTGGTATTATTGAACGTAGGCATCACTTTAGCCCACTTAGTAAAGTAGTCAACAATGGTAATAATGTAGCCATGCCCCTTGGCAATGTGAGGGTTACATGTCATAAAATCAATGCCCCATTTCATAAATGGACCAACAACGATGACGAGATGCAAAGGAGCAAGTGGAGCACAGAATTTTTGATCATCGATATGGCACACATGACATTTATGGACTGCGAGGATACAGTTGCAGAAAATGGTGGGAAAAAAGTAACCGCCATGTAAGATGTTTTATGTTGTGGCGTAACCAGATAAATGTCCACCACATGCTCCTAAGTGGCATTCATTCAAGACTTGCTTGGCCTCCTCAAGAGTGAGGCACCTGCGTAAAATAGTATCAATACCATGATAGTAAAGAGTGTCATCGATAATCATGTAGTTTTAGGATTGTTACTGGATACATCATTGCTCTGACCGAGAGGTATTAGGATGGGAATTATGGATCTGGAGATAAATGAGAAAATCTCCATACCATGGGTCAGATGAAGACATCAGGAACAAAGACTCGTCTGGGATGGAATCTTCATATGTGGATTCAGCATCAAGGGAATGGAGATTGCACATAAGCTCGGCAAAAACTAAGGATTTATTCGACTTGGACTTGATGAATTCCAAGTCAAACTCTTGGATAATAGCGATCCACTTAAAGTATTTCCCCCCTAGAAATTGACGTGAAAATATGTATGTCATAGGGTTTCAATCTAAAATGACTGTAGTTTTGCAAAGAAATATGCAATGGTGAAATCTCTGAATGACTTGAACGGCCACCAAAGCTAGCTTTTCCACATGAGTATATCGGATCTCAGTATTGTTTAGATTCTAACTCAGATAATAAATGGGATGTTCAGTCCCCATATCATGTTCTTGGACCTGCTGGGTGTGGAGCTTGATTGTCTTCTTTATTCAGAGGTCTTTGTTTCAACTAGATGTATACCCCAGGAATATTGTACACCCCTCCACAAGTGGGGGACTTGTCCCCCCCGTGAGGGTCTGAGGCGGCTGATTCCCTAGATTGGGGGGTCTGGGGGCAGTGCCCCCATAACTAAAAGATATATGTAAAATTGCCTTGTAAAATGTTGTAATTTCGTAGTCAATCTCAGCCATTCATTAGGTGGATGATTTGATGATAGACATTATGTTTAATTTAGGGTTTTTTTCCCTAGAAGGGAACCCCTCACTATATATGAGGGAAAGAGAGAGAATTTTGTGTAAGAGTGAAGAGGAAATTACAACAGATATGTTGTAGGTTGTATCTCTTGGTTTTTGTGGGTAATATAAAAGGAAGGAATGGTTGTTTATCCATGGATGTAGCCAAATTGGGTGAACCATGTATATCTGTGTCTCTCTTATTTGATGCATTTTTGTCTATTTGTGTTTCTATAATATTTTATGTGCTCCATTGCTCTGTAATATATAATTTTCTAACAAGACCAACACCATAGCTATAATAGAGATGGTAGTAGTAAAGTACAGGAAATAATCACGTTGATAGTCGGGAAGATATAGAAGAGATGTCTGAACTAGAACATATCTCAAAGAAACAAACACTTTATGTGCAGCATCATCCCAATGGAAGGGAATCCCCTATTTCAGCAGGCGAGTAAATCCTTTGATCAATTCAGCGTACTTAGGGATGAACCTCCTCAAGAAGTTGGCTTTCCCTTGGAGTCTTTGTAATTGAACAAGAATGGAGGGTGAAGGAAAGTCTATTATTGCTTGGACTTTTAAAGGATCAATATGAATTCCTTATTTCAAAATTATGAAACCAAGGAGTCGACCAAAACTGACACACAACACACATTTTTGTGGGTTGAGTTGAATATTATAATTTCAACAATGGAGGAAGATGGCATGTAAATGCATGGGGTGATCATCTTGACACTTAGAGTGAGAAGGGAGATAGTCCAAATAGGGTTGGACGATGTGCTTGATATCATGGAAAGTGTATTCCATCTCACGTTGAAATGTGGCCCATGTATTCTTTAAATCGAAAGGGAGTTTTGTATAAGAAAAAGTACCCCAAGGACAAATAAAGGAATTTTTAGGTTGTTTCATCAAGAGAATGTTGATTTGATTGTAGCCCGGGAATTCATCCATAAATTAATAAATCTCATAGCCAACATAGACATCAACAATCTAGTTAATTAACGAGGTTCGGTAGTTCTCCTTTGGACAAGGTCGATTTACATCCTGTTAATCAACACATACTTGAATCATGCCTTGTTTCTTCATGATAGGGACAACATTTGATACCAATCAGTTAAAGGAACGAGATATATAAAACTAGCCTGAATAAGATTTTTTATTTCAACCTTTACACTAGCAGCGTTCTTGGGATGGACTGGATGGAGGCACTATCTGACAGGTTTAGCATCAGTGTACATTTTGATTTCATGCACTACGATGTTTGGGTCAATACCTGGCATTTCCTCGTATGTCTCATAAAAGACATCTCTAAACTCATGAAAAAGGGCTTGATAAATATCGTCTTCAGACGAAGTGAAAGATGATTCGATGTATAAATTTTTAATTATTCCTGGTTTATCAAAATATCGAGAGGAATGGTTTCTTTGATATTTGAAAGGTTTTTTTAGAGTTGATCTCATGAATGGTAATAGAATTCGCAAAAGTGTTTGAAAAAATTAGATAGGTATACACTACTGATATTATCTTTAATGGTGTCTGGGAGAGAGGAATAGTGATGATGTTCATCCCACAATGCATCATCTGAAATCATGATCTTCATGATGCTTTTGTCAGTAGAGAATGTACACAAGAAAGGATCAGAGGACGAACCATAATCCAATGATTGATCTACCCAATTAATTGAGGAAAAATTATGGGTTGCACAAGCTGAGAAGATGGCTTCGTAATCTTACTCAACGGGGTTAAGTGACATCTGGTCACCAAAATGTTTGATGTTAGTTTCATTAGGGGAAATCCATGGATCGGTCAAGATCGTAGATGATGATATCATGTTGATATAAGAAACCGAAGTGAAGGAGTTGGGAAGGGGAGGGTGAAGGAATGAAAATGTTACCATAAGTGGTGAATCCTTCAATAAACCAAATCCAACATGCTGGCAGGAATTTAGGGCTTCCCCTACAAGAGGGACGCTTCCAGTAACATTGGAATCAGAGGCGAAAAAGGTGATTTGATCTATGGCCACGATCCTACCTTTATGAGGAAAGGTGATCCTACGAAAGTAAGTAGAAATGATGGTAGCCATAGGATAAACCCATGTGCATCCCAATATAAGATTATAATCCAAAGGTACGTCGATAAATTCTACTTCAATGGACATGGCTTTACCCCTAATTCCACTTGGAGGTAGTTCAAAATCCCATAAGGTTTATATGTCCTTCCATCAAAAGCTTTTAATGTGGTGGTCGATTGGGTCATTTGGGGTGAACCAATCACCTTCCAACAAGACAAAGACATGATGCAGGTCGAGGCTCCTTCATCCATAATAGAATGATAGATGTTCTTACCCTAGACAACGACATGGATCATAAAAGCTAACTGAAATGGAAGTCGAGGGTATAATTTTCATGAGAGAAAAACACTAGGATGGAATCTGATGGATCGAAACATCTAACAACTAACAATAAGGCCTTGTTTTGGGTGGGGGAATTTTTCAACACCTCAAGAGTCGACACAGCCAAAGGGGACTGAGCCAAGTCTTCGACTATGTCGTAATTTTGAGCGGCTCTTGATTGAGGGTTGAACTTAGACTTATGGATAACACCCTTTGGAGGCTTGAGATTCAATTTTGTATGAACCGAAATTGAAATAGCATCATATGAAGGTGGTGTTGAACTGGTTGGTTGATCAGTAGCCTGCCCGTCTGGTGGATTTGCATTACCATAGTTCTTATTCTGAGTGGCCACCATGACATCAGATTTCATCTCTGAGGAGGAAAGCATTAAAATTGTGTTAGAGGAAGAGGTATCCTAGGAAACCATATGGGTCTTATGATTAGGAAATGAGTCAGTCATCACAGTGTGAGAAGTGGTTGATTTAAGGAACTAATTCACTTCAATGGGGTGTGGATAATCACATGTATAGTTATCCTTGTTACAAATCAAACATGGGTATCAAGGCTTTCGTTTCTCATCAGAAAACGAATTTTTTTGTTTATCTTGTAGTGAGGAGTCTTTATTTTTGTTACCTTTGCCATTCTTCTTGCTTCCAGGTTGTTGTTGAGAATTTCCTTTATCATATGAGATGAAATTTATCTCAGAAGCAGAAGGCACGGGAGAATGAGATGGAGGGTTTTTTGCAGGAGTGGTAAGAGCAAATACCCGATGGTTTACTTACCGACTGCAAGCTGGAAGAACCTATAATGTCATCTTTACTAGGTGTAGGAGGATTAATATTCGAGGGTCTCAAAGTGTTCGGTATATTATCATAGAGTGTGGCCAATTGGGTATAGACTAGATCTAAATATTGAGCATGAGAAATAAATTTCTCTTTGGTCACGACTCCACCTTTGGCCACATATTATGTTATGGGGGCTAGTAGAGATTTCACAAACCATTCTGCTAACAACTGATCGGGAATGTAAGTCTTCACCAACTAGTGACGACATCTTCACTCATTAATATGATCTGAAATGTGAGTAGAGTGTTATTGTTTAATTTTTTCAATAGTTCCATTCTAGTTCTGTATTTGATGGGTAACTAGAAATGTGTCAGAAAGGTAGTGGCTAAAGTGTTGAAGTCATAAAACGACACTCTAGGTAATCCAATATACCATTTGGGTGCGGTACCCATAACCGTTCATTGGAAAAGACAAAGTCGAATGGAATAATCATTAAGTGAATTGGATGAACACCATAGATGATACATCATGACATGCGTCAATGGTTCTTCTCCAAGATTCCCATTGAATTTTTGCATATCAATAGGAAACTTAGTGGGAATAATTGGCCACCATGGCGAATGAGAAATGGGGTTGTTAGTAATCCGAGTTAAATTTGGTAAATCAAGAGTAGACACAAAAGGAAACTATCTGTTAAAGTCCAGAGGCTGATGAACTAGATATGAAGGGATATCTAGGGCAATAGGCACTTGCATTCCTGGATAAGGAGGGTTCTGGTAATAAGGAACCTGGTTACCAAAATATGGAGGGTTCTGATAACTAGAATACAAGGGGCCTGTTGTCTAGTCCCAGGATGGCAATAAATCTGCTGGAATGGTTGGGTTTGCATTTACTAGCCTTGAAAATGTACTTGGTGTGATCCATTTTTTTTCTCAATTAGGGTTTTCATTGCCCCTGGTATGGGTTCGATTGAGACTACACCAAATTTTGAATAATTTGGCCTACTGAAACTTGAGGAGTACCTAGTGCAAGTGATTGAGAAGGTGAGGACCTTGTAAGGGTTGATGAATTGGGATCTGGGGACAACCAGACATTGTTGGAACAGGCTATAAAGGTTGTCTCACATGTATTTGAGCTTGTTGAGGTGCTCATGGATAAGTAACAATTTGCAATGAAGATTGTATATTTTGAGAATTTAACAGGTGATCCTAATATGAACCAGGTTGTTGGGGTAAATTAGGTTTCCAAACACTAGAATCCATTCCAGGATGAGGAGGACTATAACAAGGCGGATTACCATATTTAGGTATACCAACAATAGGTTTCCCCCTACCATGAAAGGAGGGGATGATGGAGGCAACTGTGATCCAGATGGAGGGTACCCAACATAAAAAGTGTTTTGATGTTGAAGGTAGCTTTTCCCACTAACATAAGGGCCAACTTGTTTCTCTATTGTAGATGTAGATGGCGGAAGGGGGGAAGACTGTGAGGCATTCATAAGATAGGTACCAAACATTATTCCCAAATTGGATGTCCTAGGAGAGGTCTAAGGACTGGAAACTGCACCAGAAAAGGCACCAAATAACAACTAATAGGCAGAAAGGACGAAAGGGCCACCATATAAATGAACTTTTGGTGATGTTACAAACATAGATGAGGATGCAACCCTTGATGTCTCAACCATAGTGGTGGACATAGGTTGGGATTTTGGATCAGTTCCAGTCATGGTTAACAATCCCAATGAAGATTTTCATGAGAAATCTGTGTGTAAGCCCAAAGAATCAGGTAAAAGAGATTGTGTCTAAGCTTGAGGAGACAAAAGAGGCTTGGTTTGATAAAAATGAAGTCCTTCCCAATGAATAGGAGTAGAAGGACGAGGCTCTTCTTGAGGGATCTCTTTAATACTCATAATTTCATATGGAAGAGGTTCACCATCAACCCCAAGATATATTGATTATATCTGAGACAAAGGAATAGAGGAGGAAGGTCCCAAATACTCAGGTAAATATGGTTGAGGATCCTTGGGTTTAATAACTTTAGGAAACAAAGTTTTTGACTCAAGGAGATCAGATTCAATGACCTCAGGTAACAAAGTTTCAGGGAAATTTATTTCAATTGTGTTAATGTCACCAACATGAATGGATGTAATCTCGGTTTGGAACTCAAAGGGATAGATAATTTTGGCTGATCAATATCAGGTGGAGGGCCAGAAGTAGTTCCCAATGTTCCTAATTCAGTAGTTTGTGTTTTCCTATGTCTAGGATGATGGTTAGGAGTAGCCTTTGGAGCAAGTGGAGGCTTATTTTGCATTCTACGTGAATGTTGGGGAGGGGGATTTGGTTCTTCCACGTTGGGCAATAAATTTTACTAACACAATAAGTAATAAATCAAAAGGAAGGTAATCTAGGCATAAAGGATTACCAAGCAACTGTGAACTAAAATATACACATTGGCGAACCAAGGACTTAATGTACGTTAACCAATCTCATTGAATGTTGTGTCCAGATTATCATGGTATACAAGGTCGCAGACTTAGTTTCCTGCGGATAGATAGCAACCTATTGTAGACTACCAAAATATACATGACGGTAGGTGGGAGTGCAACTTGTAGTATTGTTGTCTAATGTATAACTATTCGATGACATAATTCCCATATACTTTACATGCATGGAGCGCCACCAATATACCTAAATATATGTGGAGTACGATCCTATACACTCACATACGTGGAACTGGATTTCACCTTTGGGATGCAACGCTGACAAAGAACGACAACTCCTATGTTTAACAATGCCATAACATGTCTCTAGCGTAGACCTCTAAATATTTTTCATTAATGTTGCAAATTATCCTTAGGTTGATTCAATAAATTTTACTATTTATATTTGATTAGATTTCAGTTTTAGGGCTCACCACAAATATCACCTGAATATCCTAAAATGCAAATCTAGCATGAGAAAATAGAAATCCTTTCTCTTTCAATGAAAATTTAGCTAAGGAAGGGAAGAAATAGTCAAGATGCAACACACAATATGCAACAAACAAGAATAAAGATGCATTTTCGTTTCCAATGCAACCATTCCTATGATAATGCACATACAAAATCCTAAATGTAGATGCAATTTTTCTTTTCACCACACATAATTTTCAAAATGGAGAAAACTAAGATGCAAATGTTCAATTACTGATTCGATTTCACTTTTTAGAATGAGGACTAGAACAATAATTCATCTAAGCTATCAACAATCAAACGAAATTATTTTTCAAGCAACCAAGTGACAAGAACAAAGAAAAATCAAAACCAATTCTTATCAAATGAAAACAACACAAGTGCAAACCAAATGGAAGCTTTAGAGAGACCACAAGACACTGAAGACTGAGGGAAGTTCAGTTGGAACTAGGCTGACCACAAAGAGGCTCAAGAAACAAGGAAAAATTCATGAAAAAATAGGAGCCAACGTTGGTGTAGAGTGGGCTAGGGTGAGGTGAAACACTCTGTCTAAGGCATAGGGGGTGTGTTGGGCCTGGGAAAGAGGTTTCTGGCATGAAAAATGCAAAAAAGGTTCAATGAAATGACTTCCTAGATCTGTTCTTGGTTGGATAGTATAACAAAGGTCTGTCAAGGAGGTAATCAAACATAATGGAAAAGGATACCACCAAGGGAATTCTCCACTCCCTAGTATGGTCACCAATTAGCTATACGAGATTTACGCTGGTGGACAAAATTATCTCCCTTAGGTCGGTGGCTAACCTAGAACAACAGAGAGACAAGGAACACAACGTTAATTCTTAAAGTAAATAGATGATGGATTGAGGCCTACTTGGAATCCTTTTCATGCTTCTTCAGCTTAGAAGATCCAATCCCAACTTTGATTACCAAAATTAGAACCTGCACAGTCAAATAACACAAGTCAAGAAACTACAAGATGTATGCAATATCATCTAAGTACTTCATTCAATAGATCAACATGGTATTGAAATATATGAAATAACAACATCAGATATAGGAAAAAAATGAATTATTTGCATTAATATAAATGGAAGGAGATTACAACCATAAGTAGCAGTTGATCTTGTAGAAGAGCTCCTCCAAGTTGTTGACTTGTCCTTTCCTTGTCGCAATATGCACCTCCAATCACCCTAAAACCATGGAATGATGACCACTTACTACAACAACATAAGGTTAGAATTATTCTCCAAAATAAAACCCCAACCTCATAGTAGGCTAGAAATATATAGAGAAGCAAGGTAAGTTAGGAGTTATTATCCAATTACCATTCTAGGGTAAGAGACCCACCTTTGATGGAGGGTTAGGATCAAAGTAAAAGTGGTGAAAACTCTAATGTAGGTATTGATAGTATCTGAATGATTTATCCAAGGTAAGTAGTTTTAACAACTTATGGAAACTCCTGAAAGGTGAAGCTTCTAGAATCCCAATCATTCTCTCATATTTCTAGAACAAACATAGGTGCAAAGGGGAGCAACTTGTTGATGACCAACGTAGGCCATAGTGGAGTAACCTACTGGTGAATGCACCTCAGTAGGCTTACAAGGAGTGTTGGTCCTTAAACTGGGTCAGGTGAAGCATTTTAGGGCTCAAACTTTAGGAAATGAAAGGTACATGCTTAGGGATTTGTGAAAGATGGTTACAAGGGGGAATATGATGTTGATTGATCTCACTAGGAGGCTCACTGATCATATGTGACAAAATGTCCTATAACACTACCTTTTCCTCATACATGAAGAGTTATAATTCATAGGCATCAATATCATCTTAATGCAAGAAGAATTATCACACCATAAAAAGGTTCACTAATGTGAAACTCAAGTAATCATCCATAAGATTCATGTATCATCAACATATTTTGAGAACCAGGAACAACATCATAGCAAATTTTTACATGTAGCTCAAGCAATGTATATATAAGAATCATCCATAACTGCACCATGAGAAAATCAAGCATCATAGAAGACATAATGACATTAGCATAGCATAATCATATTCATTAAACATGACTTCAACAACATATATGTCTCCAGCACCATCGCTAGTGATATATACTTTTTATGAACACCAGTACGCAACAAGGAATGCTCAAGAAATCATAATGCCAAAATGCATTATTAGAAGCATAGAAAATTCTCCCCTTGAACTTGTGCCAAATATTCACTTTCAAGTCTAATCATATCCATCTTCATCAATCAGTAAAGCCATCAAAAGAACCAAAATAGCAATGTCATATTGCAACAACTCATAAACCATCATAAGCCAATACCACTTCTAAGCAGTATCTGAGCATCATTAACTGATTGTAACCAATTAAAGTCAGAACCAAAAATCCAAATAATAATTGTCTGCAACATATCAAAGACATTCCCTGAGTCTGTCCCACTATTTCTTCATATCATAGAAACATGCACGAGTGTATAGATCAAAACTCGCATATATATGCGATTGTATTTCATAAAAAATATGTACTGAAAGTAAAATGCTGAATTTTCATAAACATAGTTCCCCATGAGTGTGTTTTGTATGTTCATGTTCAATGTTACTACATCAGATTCATTTTCAGTAATATAAGCAACATGAATATCAAAATAACATGGGAATCATCATTAAGATATACATATGTATAGCTCCCCCTAAGATCATACATCACTAATCATGATAATCTTCTCTTGCTCTTCATGAGGTCATGTTCCTCACATCACTTCTGCAACCACTGCGAGAAGTATTATTTTAAGAACAATGTACTATAGTGGATACCATCTTCTTTTACTCTGAGTCTGAAGAAGAGGAACTATCCTCCTCATTTCTGTGAGAATTCATTTCTTTAAACACATATAGTTTGTCTATACTTTTGTATCCTCTTGTTATGACCTTTCCAGTTTCTTCGTCTATAACCTTGCATTTGGTTCAAGTAAACACAATTACATTTCCTTTATCTTCCATTTTACCTACACTTTGAATATTCTACTTTAGCCCTTGAACTAATAAAGTATCAGTTTCTCTTATATACTTATTAATTTTGGCTCTACCTTTTCCCAAAACTTTTGTTGAAGCATTATTTCCAATAATAACCTTACCATATTTGTTATTCCTGAGAGACTCAAAATTGTTCTTATCTCTTGTCATGTGATGAGAGCATCTGTTTTCTATGTACCATTCATCTTCATCCTCAAACGAGCAAAGAGAAATACCATGCCTTATTTGTTCTTCCTTTTTCTGCTTATTATGAGAAGTGCTAGTGCATACATCTTTCTCAGGTATTTTGGTAATAATATTCTTATCTGGTTGCTTTCCATGTTGTGTCTGTATGTTCATAGACTTGTTCTTGCATTCTTTTTCTATATGCCCAAACTTGTTACAGGCTTAATGACTAGAAAAGGGAACAGAGGAATCATAATATTTATGTTTCATATTCCTTCTATTGCAATCACTAGCCTTTTGACCAAATACATTGCAAGTAAAAACATATCCTTTAAAGACATTTGAGTACCTGGGAGTTCACGACCTTCCTATGAAGTGGTTATTTGCTTGATATTGAAACAATATGCACCTTCAATTGGCTGTAACATGTCCATAATTATGGCATATAAAACATTCAACATTATTGATCAGAGGAGAGAATCAATTAATGTTTCTATTATTGGGAGAAAATAATTTATTTTGAAAATTCATCTTCCTTGGATGTTGATTTGATTAACTTCTTATCTCTTTAACATGAATTTCAAATTTCGTATTGTTATCCTTCAAGATACTTATACAAGCCTGTGAACTAGATTCTCCTTTTAGAGTTTCATGAAAACCAAGACCAAATTTAAAGAAGGAGACCTTTGATTACTAATAATGTTATCCAAAATCTTAACACTATCTTGAAATCTTAAATGTTTATCCTTTTCTTCTAATTTACCTTTGGGAATGTTTACCTCAACCTCCATTCTTCAATATTGTTCTTCCTTGATATTGTTTCCTCATTCCTTCTTCCAATTTCTCCTTTAACTTGATAATCTATTTCTTCAACCCATTTTCTTGTTCTTGAAATACTTGAAGTAGCTCTTATTTTTTGCTTTGTTTGAATTTTCTAGATATTCTCTTAGAGAGATGATCTCATCTTCAAGTCCTTCAAAATATTGTCTAGGTTCTACTGCAACATGATCCCTGCTATCATATTTCTACAACTTATCCTTAAGATTAATAATATTTTTAAAGAAAGATTGAATTTTATTTTAAGATTAAGAAATTCCTCTAGCTTGTCTTCTACTGAATCAGTAACTCCATCTGACATAACATACTCATCTTTTGATGCATTATTATTTTCTTTAGAAATAAGGTTACCTGTTGGTTCTTTTGATGAACAATGTTCATGTGTTCTTCCTTCACAGATTTCTTGAAGCTTATCCCATACTTCCTTTGAAGTTTCGTAGTGCATAATGTTTCCAAATGTCGAATTAGGTATGTTACAAAAGATCTTATTTAATGCTACATTTTTCTTTCATAATTCTTCACTCGGTGGAGGATTTTTAGTGCAACCATTACATACTAAATTCCAAACATCAGATCCTAGGTTCATTAACTTAGATTTCATTTCTTCTTTCCATTCCTAATAGTTATCATTACTTAGCATAAACATACCTCTGTTTTCCATTGTTTCTAACTTTCCTTGTTCTTTTGCTTCTAAGGCCATCATCTTTTAATATGTTTTCTATTTAGAATGCTTTCCTTCACTTTCACCCATGAGAGAAAGTTCAGTTGATTCATTTTCATCTTCACTATCATCATTATTACATAAACAAGGAAATATACCACAATTAGAACAAAAGCCCATAGTTGATAATTATTTGTTATTGTCTTCTTCATTATTGATGAATAGAAAGTAGGGTTCTCTCAAAGTTGAATATTTTTTGGCTTCTATAACTGTCACTGCATCTGATATATCATTGTCACTACCATATTTTTATGATTCCTTCCTTTGAATTGTCTTATTCTTTCTCATCATCATTGATCCACTCCAAGCAGTTAAGCTTCAACTGAAGTGGCCTGCTCTGATACCAATTGTTGGGAAAACTACTGAAAGGGGGAGTGATCGGTATTTTAAAACTTATTTAAACCTTCAATTTATTATTCATATTTATTTATGCTATTGTCATTGAGTAAACTAGCGTATGTGTGTACCTATGATGAAGATAGATAACATATACCTAGTTAACTAACTTTTTATTTATTTCATCATTTTTTTAACTTAAACCAATGCATTATTACTTCATTAGACATTAATTAAACATTAACCATGAGCATTAAGAGTAGAATAAAACATCACACATATGCAACACAACAACACATGAGGACACCAAGATTTTAGGTGGAAACCCAATGTGGGAGACAAACCACATTTGTCGTTGTCTCTGTCTTCTTCTTTTACTATAAAGGAAAGAATATTACAATCATGTACTCGTGCAGACTCATACTAGTAGATAGGCACCCACTTGCACAAGGCTACAATGTTCTCTTGTTCTCTAGCACCCACTTGAAGGGAGCTCCAACCCCTTGATCTCATTTACTGGAATCCACTGGAAGGGAGATCCAACCCCCTTAATATATTTACTAGCTTCCACTGGAAGGAAGCTTCGACTCCTTCCTTGAATGCTCCAACCCTCAGCACCTCTCTGGACCAGTATTCATAATATTTCATACTAGATCCACCTAAATCACAACATCAAACTTGTAGGCCACTTTTCATCATATTTTCAAACTGGACCCACTTTTGTCATTGAAGCCCAATATCAGATAACAATACCTGAAACCAATCATTGTATCAAATCACTCAATCACTCAACCATTCAAATCAATCATTGAATCAACTCATTCAATCAATATTGACAAACCAATCACTAAATATCAATCAACCAAAGAAATATAACATTGTACACCCATCATCAAAATACTAGACCACAAATTGTTTATCACAAAAATCAGATCTTGTCACTACAAAACTTGATCAATAATATGTCATAATGTATACGCTACTATTCTAAATCGTACCCACATATGTACATGCTTCCCTTGAAGACTACCTACGTATAGATCTCAAAATACTAACAACTAAATATAAATCACGGTACCATTGTATCAATTACTCAATCAGATACTGAAACCATCACATATCACTAAGCAAAATACGAATCACCACACAATAACATCATCAATAGACAACATTCCATACCATAATCAGTTCAACCCAACTAATATTATCAAACATATATTATCATAAGAGAGACTTCATCAACAGACAATAGCAACCATAACAAAATAGATCAACCATCATCATCAGCTCATGCTACAAAACCCTAATATATATACACATCTTTTACAAAACTAATCTGCGTATGTATACACTTACCATTCACCACACCAGCGTACATATCTATGCATACTGTAGAATATATACATGACTACCCAAAAGAAGATTCATGTATGTATGCGATATCTCAGAGGCAAACCAACGTGGAGATATGAAATCACTGATTCAAACTTCTGTTGTAACCACAACACATATTGTGCATACTTTACCATCACATATTCATATCAGAGAATTATTACCATCATATATCTATCATTGTTAGATATAATCACAAATAGATCAAGCAAGCATATTTAGTACTATTATTTCATTTCTATTAGATCTGAACCTCTTCCATGTTCCTTGGTGCACACCTGTTTTAGATCATATTACTCATTAATAACCCATAACTTGCACACCTAACACTTTTATCTCCATCTCCTTATATAGTATGAGCATTAGCCAATAGCTTAGGCCAATCCCATAGTAATACCGATGGTATTATTTGATGGGATCAAATATCCATTGTCACGCTCAATACTATGGGAAAATACCATGGTAAAGACACTTGATATTCCAATTACCATGGTGTGGAATATGTACGCGACTTTGCGTCACCATACCTGCATATGTACACAACCTTTATTCAAAGGACCCGCTTATATTTTCCCAAGCTTCACATTTATCATTCTTTTATCTATGAACTAATATTCATCTATTCATTCTCCCTATCACATCTATACATGCCTGTATAATCATCCTGATACAATAATGTTGACATATTTATCAAGGTTTCCATAAAGGAAAACTTGTTAGCCATAATGCCAACAATTGTACCAACCCCATACTTGAACACATTCTTTGCAAACAAACTGCTTCCTTGCTTTCATGAGTGGCTACCATGTATTCTACCTCTATAGTTGAAAGTGCCACTACAGACTATCTCTTGATTATCCAACTGACTGCTCCTCCAAATAGGTTAAACACATACCCACTTGTAGATCTTCTCTAATCCAAATCTCTAACCCAGTCTGCATCAACAAAGCCACAAATCTCCAAAACTATATATAGTCCTAGCCTTCCTTGGTAGCACAAACCATAATCACTAGTGCCATGAAAATACATGAAAACCCACTTCATTGTTGTCCAATTCTCCTTCCTTGGTTTTGACATAAACCCAATCAATACTCCCACTACATGTGCAATGTTTGGTCTAGTGCAAACCATTTCATACATAATTCTATCAATTGCACTTGAATATGGAACACAGAACATGTCCTATTCCACTTCTTGTGTCTTAGGACATTGTTTAGTAGATAAATTTACACCTACATGAATAGAAACCTTCATCGGTTTACTATCTTGCATATTAAACCTCTATAATATTGTCTCGACATACTTCCTCTGGTTTAACCATAGCTTCCTCTTTTCCTGATCTCATTTAATTTCCATGCCTAGAATATAGTTCGTAACATCAAGATCCTTCATGTAAATTTGGAAAACAATTGGGTCTTCAAATCCTAGATAATTTCTTTGTCATTTCCAATCAACAACATATCATCCACATACAAGACCAAATAAATATCACGATCACCAATTAATTTAAAATCTACATAGTGATCGACTTTTCTTATGGTGAATCCAATTCCCCGTATATATGTATCATTTTTCTAATACCACATCCTTGGTGATTGTTTTAACCCATACAAAGACTATTTTAACCTGCATACCAGTTCTTTCTTACCCATCCCCACAAAGCCTTTAGGTTTCTTCATGTAGATCTCTTCTTCCAAATCCCCATGAATAAATTTTGTCTTCACATCCATTTGTTCTACCTCAAAATCAAAAGCAGCTGCAACAACTTAAAGTAATCTAATAGAAGCTAACTTGGCAACAAAATAAAAAATATCAATTACATCAATTCCCGACACCTGGGAATAACCATTTTCTACCAATCGAAATTTTTACTTCTCCACCTTGCCTTCTGCATTCATCTTCTTCTTAAACACCCATTTTATTCCAATGGGATTCCTTCAAGCTTACAACTCCACTGGATCCCAAGCCTAATTTTTGTCTAAAGATGTCATTTCGTTAACCATGGCCTCTTTCTAGAGTTTTCCATCCTCTAAATCTATTGCCTCCATGACAATACTTGGATCATCATCAGTAACAGATAAAACAAATTTTGAATAGAAAGCATATGGACTATATGTTTTTGGTTGCCTTCTCTCTTGAACTGATCTTCTCAAAACTAGAGTTTGTGGCTCTTCCTCTTCTGATTCTTGTTCTGTTGTAGAGTCTGATTCTTCCTCCTTTATAGTTCAAACTTTGTCTTCTAAGGTTCGTTTGGTAGGACTTCATGTTTAATAAAATCTTTCACCTCTCTAAACATCACATCTCGATTGTACACAACCTTCCTTGTTTTTGGGTTCCAAAGCTTATAACCTTTTAAACCATCCTTATACCCAATAAATATGCATCATTTAGATTTACTATCTAACTTGGTTATTTTATCCTTTGGAACATGTACATATGCATCAAATCCAAATACCTTCAGATGTGAAAGAGATAGTTTCTTACCAGTCCATACTTCATGTGGAGTCTTATCCTCCAACGTTGATGAAGGCGATCTATTAAACAAGTAACATGCAGTAGCCACTACCTCTACCTAGAATTCCTTCCCTAATCTAGTGCCACCAAGCATGCTTCTTTCCTTTTCCATCAATGTCATGTTCATTCTTTATACAACACCATTTTGCTAAGGTGTGTATGGAGTAGTCTTATGTCGTACTATACCACACTTCTTATAAAACTCTTAAAATTCCTTCTTGCAAAACTCTCCACCATTATCTATGCTCAACACCTTAATCTTCTTCTCTGTTTGATTTTCCATTAGAGCCTTAAATTATTTAAAACTATCAAAGAATTCAGATTTCTTCCTAAGGAAATGTATCCATTTATTCTTCAAGAAGTCATCTATAAATGAGACATAGTACACAGACTTACCTAGTGATGGAATCGACATAGGTCCAAACACATCACTGTGCTCAAGCTCTAATATCAATTTTTCCCTCTTAGCACCCGAGGTAAAACTTGCTTGATTATGCTTCCTAAATACACAATGTTCACAGAAATCAAAATCCATAGAGAAATTAGACATACCATCTATCATACCATTGCCATGCATTATTTGAAGGCCCTTCTCTCCAGTATGTCGAAGCCTTTGATGTCATAGCATGGTCTTTTCTCCAGAGACCATTAGACTTTCTGCTCCACTTTCAGGAACCATAGAATTGTTGCACCCATTAATAACAGTGCTACCCAGAAGCTTGGATATATTTCCAACTTGAACTCCCTGCATCAATACCAGTGCTCCCCGAACCATCCTGCAAGTATCTTTTTCGAACATTGTGTTTACACCTGCATCATCCATCTTGCTTATAGAAATCATATTTTTGTCTAATGCAAGAATATACAGAACACCAGAAAGTGTTCTAATCCTTCCAACTTGCAACTTCGGCTTGAATTTTCCACATTTGATGATTCTAGCCTTCCTTTCATCCCCTAAGAAGACATCACTGCAAAAATATTTCACATACTCGCAGAACCACTCCCTACGGGGAGTGAAGTGAAAGGATGCACATAAGTCAATCAACCATGCCTCATGATATACATGTGTACTTGATAAGAAGCCAAGTATAGATCCCCACCTTCATCTAAGGTGGTTTTAGCCTCTGTAGAAGGAGCATCATCATATCCCTTTCCTTTCTCATGATTTTTAGATTTACAATCCTTTTTGTAGCGCCCTTGTTTTCCATATTTCCAACATACATTTACAACTTTTCATGTAGATTTAGATCGCCCTCTATATTGAGATCTCCCACTTGAGGACTTATTTATGTTTTTGTCCTAAGATTTTCCTCTTACAAACAAGGCATCTCCACTATGTCTCTCCATAATTTTATGTCCCTTCTCTTCCAACAATAGGGATGAGACTATTTCATCAAACTTAAAGGTAGTTGTATTGCTAACTATAGCAACAACCAGACTATCCCACAAATATATTAGAGAACACAAAAAACTAATGCACTTATCTTCATTTGAAATTTTTATATCAACAGATAACAACTAGCTTACCACAATATTAGAGGCATTCATATGCTTTGTTACCGAGTCTCCATCTTTCATCCTTAGGTTATACAACTTTTTCTGTAGGAATATTTTATTCACCAGGGACTTAGATTGGTATAAAGTCCCTAACTTGTCCCACAAATACTTCGTCGTATCTTCCCCTTATACATTCATCAATACTAAATTTGAGATACACAACTGTATTGTGCTCTTTGCCTTTTGATCAAACTTTTCCCGGTCTTCTACTGACATTTTCGTTGTTTTAGTACCTGGATCTACTATGATCCATTGATCTTATTCCACTAACATATCTTCCATCTTGAGCTTCCACAAGTCAAAACTTTGTTCATTTAATTTCTCGATCTCTATATTTCCATTGTTTGCCATCTTCTTTCACTGCAAGAATCGATCCCACAGATCTCCCATTGTAACAGGGTCTACCATAGGCCCAAGCAAAAATCCTTAACAACAAATTCATCCCCTTGAAGTTGAAACATCTCTAATACCAAATGTAGGCTTTAACCCTGTAAATAAATTACCTTCAAATGAATTCTTAAAATATAAAAAATATACAATGGGGAGAACATAAAAAAATATACACAGATATTTTCCCTTGGATCCCAAAACTAGGACTACCATATTTATTTTTCATTATTTTCCTTTCAATGTTAAAATACATATATTTACATGTCGAAGCATTCATAAACGCCAATCCACTAACCCTATATTAGAACATAATCGTAGTTCCCTTGACTGGATCTATAAAATACCATGGGCATAAAACCATCATGCCCAAAATCATGTGCAAAAACCTTTCACAATGCCATGGGTAGGTCCACCTACTATCTTTCAGTCAACTCCCCATCCTTGGGTCCACCGAAATATTATTGAGTTCACATAAATAAAAAAATATGGGGGCATTGTGCCCGACGCAATGTACAGTGCATGAAATTAGTCATGGAAAGAATATAACACACACCCAACACCACGGGTAGAGTGCACTTCTGGAACCTAAAGCCTGATCATAACTAAAAACTGCACCCAAAACAATCCAGTTTCCCTCTTACATGCACTCCCTCACCATGAAGAACTACGACCTTCCTAACCACATGAACACACCCTAAAGGCTTGAGTGATTTCCCTTCAGTCTGCATCAATGATTCAGGTGGATCCAAAAATAGAAGTGGCCTTGAAAATAGCTCAAAAATAAAAGTCATTATATGGAAGTGAAACCAAGACCAGATTATAGTGCTCATTGCCCTAATTCCAATGGTGTGAACGAAACTCAAATCTAAATTCGTATGCTCAAGTTATAGGTGGTCAAAGTTATGGTCAAACTTGGCCAAGTGGCAGTCACTAACGAGGCAACAATTTGTTAGAGTCCCAACACGTGGAAAATGGTGGTCGGAAAGGGAAAATTTGTTGCCTCCTTAATTCATCCAGTAGCCCTTAATTTCTGGAGATTTTTTATTATTATTATGGTTAAAAAAAAAAAAAAAAAATATAAGTCTGGGGGTCGGGCTTCCACCCCCGCCACCCCCCAATGGGCCTCCACGGTATTATATATTATATATATTCAAATTGGTTGGGAGGACCACCACTAGTGGAAGTGCTTGACCCCCATTGGAGCCACATATATAATACAAAGGTTGGCCCATATTATAACCTACCGCCTATGAAAACCTTTGTCGTGTATTAAAAACAATTCGCACTAAGTATGGGGTGTGTGGTTTTTGAACTTAGCTCACCCCCACATAATCTGTTTGTGGTTACCAATGATTCATGGCTCATGCTTTAGTAACTCTACAACACAAACACTATTTAACCCTTTATCAAATGAATTCGACCAGACTTGTGGATGACAGACTAGTGGAACCCTAAGCAGCCAAAAGGATCGGAACCATGAGTGAGGAATCTATTTAGATGCTGAAAAGATTCCCTTGGGGGCTAGAGGTGCCAGTGCCATAATTTGACAAGTTTATAGTCACTTTTGCACATTTTCTCACCAGGAATCCAACTGTGCATTCTGTTTCTCTAGCCAAAGTCTCCAATTTCAGGTCATCATCATAAATGGAGGTATAAGGTTCATTTATGTAAAATTGTTTGTAATTAATTTATTTCCTGACACTTAATGAAAGAATGCCTCCCAACTTTGAGTAGGACCCAGAGACGTAGCCCACATTGGGTGAACTCTGTAATCAAATTGTTTGCATGCATTATATCTCATGGTTTCTTTATGATTTCCAATTACTTTCCATGTGTTAATTTACTTGGTTAATATGCTCTTTTATATGCAATTATGTAAGCTGTAGAATTTCCTGCAAATTATCTACAAATCTACCTCCGAGATCTATGTAGAAAATGTGATTGTAGATTAACCCGATAATGCACTATACCAAAGCAAAATACTATAATATACTTCTACTATCAAACTTGCGGAAGCTTAAAGATCGAGTTGAATCAGAGCTGAACACATATAACCATAAGAAGAAGAATCAATGCACATGAAACACAAAAAATACTTAGGGCAAAGCCTCAGCTAAAAACCCCACTATCTGTATTATCATACAAGGTGGAAATACATTAGAATTATACAAAGCCTTACCTCTCATAGCTAGTCAGCTCTCAGTATAATCCTCCTGGATGCTCACAGACAAACAAAGCTTCTCACAAGCCTTCTCCTCTACCCTCCAAGCTCCTATTTCCTTGTGCAGTTACCTCTGGGATGATCTCCTTCACCCAGTCTAACACTGCTCCCACACACTCCTCTAACACACTATCAAAAATGAGCTTCCTTTATAGGAAAACACATGCAACTGATAGTAACCTATCCTTGACATTTAGCTCAACTGGGTCTTTCTCAGAATAGACATGCATGAGTTTCTGATGAGAGAATCTTCAGTTATCTGGAGTACACTTGTTGAGTGCATGCATGCATCAACTAACTGATAACTCACAATTAGTTCCTCAAACAGTTTGGAACTTATTTAACTGGACTTAACTCAGTAAATTGAGCTAACTAATTACAACTCAAATATAAATCAATCTTATCTCCTTAATTAAGGGGTAATCTCCTTGATTTAAGGAATAACTGTTGCATGACTTCAAAAAAAATTCTAACTTGAATTTCTCCAACTAATTAATCCATAATGAATTAACTAATTATTTTCAAGCAGTTGGTGAGACTAAATTCAAATTTTAATTCACAATATTAGTTCAAGGACAAATTAAAATTGGAATATCTTGGATTCTATATTTATCATTTCTTATTGCTATTTTCAACACTCCCTCTCAACAAGAAATGAATTCAACTCGATCCCGATCCTGAACCTTTGGAACATTTTGCATGCAACACTTCTCTCTAGTGTTGTTGCTCCAGCAACTCTAGAAACAAAAAAACATCCAATCTAAATCCGTATGATGCATCTATCGTCAAAGTCTCTAACAGTTATCACCTATGTCAACTGAAAACTTTGACTGCATCAATCCCACTGATTCCTCCCACTACTATGTACGTTGGGCTCCCGTAGAAAGGTAGAATCCATGGGATAAAGCCTCTCAATGGACCCTACCCAATTTAATCCTTCTTGGGACTATCACTTCACATCACCCAACCTCACACCTGGAGGTATGGCTGCATGTGATCCCTCTGCCCACTTCTCCAATTATGGCTCCTCCACAATTGTTTGAGACTTCTTCTAAGACTACATGTTGAGAGGTAATTTACTCTCCCACTCAACCACCAAGTCTCTAACATTTGCCTTGCTCCTAAAGGCTTTGCATGCATCTTGAAGCTCAAGAGAATATAGGTTCTTGACTCATGAACCGATCTGTTTCACTTGCCTCGTGGTGATGTGTCTAAGGAAAACCTTTCCCTTACTGAAGACAACATCATAGCCTTTGCCCTCCAACATCGTAACCAATACCAAGTTCTTCTTCAGTCCAGGCACATACTTCACATTTTTCAAGGTGACAGGAGCTCCATGCTCCCTCTGAAAAGCAACTGTGCTCACTCCTGAAACATTAAACCTTTCATCGTCACCCATCTCTATGCGCATATTGAGGTCATTCTCCTCCAAGGTAATGAATAAACTTTTATTGTTGGTCATGTGGAATGAGGCTCCACTATCAAGAAACCAACCACAACCCATCATCAATGACACAATGCATGCAATGAGGGTGAAGTCCATTTCGTACTGAGAGGCTAATGCCTCACCTTTTGATCCTTCCGAGGATCCCTTCTTGGACTTCTTCGATGGGCAATTAGTCGCATAATGACCCATCTCATGACAATTAAAGCATCTCACTTTAGACTTGTCAACCTTCTTCTCTCCATGAGAATAATTCTATTCAGAATGGGATGCCTTCCCCTTCCCTTTGCTTGCCTTACTTGCTAAGGCTAGATTTTATTCATCATCATCGTTAGATGAAAAACCATCTTGTGTGCTCCTCCTGTTCTCCTCTTGCATGAAGTCCGACCACATTCATTCCCAATCTGGCAGTTTCTCTCTTCCATGCACATAGTCCTAGTAGCTATTCCAACTCTTTGGAAGGCCAAGGAGAGCGAGGCTCACCATATCATCATCGACAATAGTTATTCCCACACTTCCAAGCTCATCTCTATAGGTGGTGAGCTTATTCAGATATGTGGAAATAGTATTGTTGTTCTCCATCTTGATTCTTCGAAGCTTATCCTCGAGCCCAATTTCCTCTGGTCGCTACTGTTCTGGTAGAGATCCTTCAATGTCTTCCACATTGAATATGGAGTATCCTTCCCATGGAGACTCAAGACAATATGGTCTCAAACTCCCTCAAGGATGATCCATCTCCCCCTTGCCACACACTTCTTCCACTCAGCCAACTCTTGTGCATTAGTTGAACCTGGCTTTGGGATTTCTTGATCAATGAATTCCTTCAAGCCGTTGTCTTCTAATACAACCTCCATGCGATCTTTCCATGTTATGTAATTTGAGTTTCCTTCCAAGGAATACTCGAGTCTCAAGCCATAGAACTCCATTGGCAAACCTTGAAGTATGATAAACATTTGATTTGCACCTGCAGCCCCGAACTTCAAACTTTGAATTCTCTTCTCTGTATACTATTCATAGCTCCAATAAACTAAGCTCTTATACCATGTAGAATTTCCAGCAAATTCTCTACAAATCTACCTCTAAGATCTATGTAGAAAATCTAACTATAGATTAACTCGATAATGTAATATACCAAAGCAAAATACTATAATCTACTTCTA
>APFE030680886.1:118222-150876 GCA_000404065.3 Pinus taeda
TGTTTTATTTTATTATTATTATTGAGCCCCATGATCCATGCTTTGAGGAAGAGCTTGCCTATATAAAGCAAAGGAGATCATTTGGCTTATGTATGCTTTTGGGTTGAATATATTAAGATATGAAATATTAGGTTATTGTTTCAAAAGCTCGATCTATATGAAAGTGAAGTGGAAAGCGAATCTGTGAAGGGTGATCTCTCAAGCGTTGCAGCTGCAGAAGTGAGGAGGGTGCCGCAGGAGTCGCCGCAGAAGGCGCCGCAGGAGGCGCCGCAGGAGTCGCCGCAGGAGGCGCTGCTGGAGTCGCCGCAGGAGGTGCCGCAGGAAGGCGCTGCAGGAGGCGCTGCAGGAGTCACCGCAGGAGGCGCCGCAAGAGTCGCTGCAGGAGGCGCCGCAGGAGACACCGCAGGAGGCGCCATATGAGACGCCACAGAAGATTATGTGTTGTGCTTCAGTGTATCCAGTATGAAAATTGATGAAACGTGGTACCTGGAGGAGAGAAGATTGTAGGCCAGCGCCTACGTACTAGTACTTAAGCTAGTACAAAAGCAAAGGGAAATCTTTGGAGCATTGTAGCAGGTAGTAGCCTGCGTACTGGTAAATGGATTGGCTAGTACAAGAGCAAAAGGGGGTTGTAGCTCCCGTACTAGTATAAGGCTACACCAGTACAAAATATTGTAAAGGATTTTCTTATTAAGAAGAAGATTGAGATGACTTGCAGCAGGTGGTTTTCTCCCGCATTGGGTTTCCACCTTATATCATGGTGTTCATGTGTGTGCCTTATGTGTGATGATCTATTCTATGTTACTGCATCTGTTAACTGATAATATGGTTGATAATGTTCTAATGCACTCATTGAGATCAATTAGCTTAATCATAAGAAGTTGTGGAAGTAGCATATATGAATCAGAGTTTGGAAATGAAAAGTTTTATTAATGTGATAATACTGATTCACCCCCCCCCGCTCTTAGTATTATTTCCAATAGTAGTCATTTGTTTGGAATGTTTAGCCTCAAATTTTTGATCTGAACTTTGATGGATATCTGTTGGACCACCTCCTGATGATTCAGCACCCCTTCTATTGATGAGATATTTTCCACTTGCATTAAGTTGCTCTAGGCTATTGTTATATTATTTCTTGTAGAGAAACTCAAAGATTGTACTCTGGATTATGTAAAGGATGATAGCATGCTGTCCTCCATATCTCATGTTTTGGCTCTAATTTTACATGAAGACAATGCAGCTTGTGAAGTAGGTGCTGACAATGGTCTTGTTAGTATTTTATTGGATATCTTGTCTAGCTTTAGCCTGCAGGTATCAAAAAGTAAGGGCCAGCCAAATTTTAAGTATGTGACACCCATGCTACTAGTTCTTGATAATTCGCTACAGTTGAAGCAAAAAATTGGTTCTAAATTTTGAATTGCCCAAGAAAAAAGATGGGGATGCTTTGCCATGTATCAAGGGCATCATGTGCATGCAATAACGAGTGGGACTAGAGCTGTAACAACCCAAAGCGACTGAGCTTGTTCTCAGCTTCAGCAGCTCCTAGCCCTGCAAAACACTCAACAAAAGAAAAGTCATCATTCAAGCTCAGAAAATTAGAAAAGGAAACAAAAGCCAAAGTTGTATTAAAGCGCTCATTTGAAGGTCGAGATGGAAGAGTAGGAGGGAAAAAATCGGTTTTCAGAACTGTGGAACGGAGCTGGAGGTGCGCGGTGCATAGATGGAGGCGCGCGACGCACATGGCCTGCGCGGTGCACTGGGCGCTCTCCATAGTGTATTTTTAACATTGGCGTGGCGCACTCACATGGCGTGGTGCACTGAGCAACCTGCACGGTGCACAGAGCCCCAAGTCTGAAATTTATCATCAAGACATCAAAAATTTAATTTGTTGCGGCTCAATTCTTCTCCAAGAGCCAGCGCACAGAGGAGGGGGCCTCGAATGACACCAAGAGATAAATATTTAGTACTCTCAAATATCATAAAGTATATGAGTGAATTGAAGCGCCGAGAGGATGAGCTCCAGCAAAGAAATCGTGCCTTGGAAGAATCATTGAGAAGAATCGTTTCAGAAATTGAGGGCTGCAGTAGTTTAGGTCTGAGGCATGACGAACATCTAACAAATATAGTTTACAGTAGTGATGAAAGTTTTGGCACGATCTGAGCATATCTCCAGCTAACTAGAAATCTAAATAAATGTGAAGATCGACCCACTTTCAAAAGCACAATCGGTCTTGTCATCTTAATACTTCAGTGATTAAAAGAATTGCAATTGGAGGTTGTCTCAGTCGAAATTGATATACAAACATTCAAGTTACAGGTTCATCTTGTTATCAAACAAATTGAGGGCTACAAGTGGGAGCATTCTGACTGGTTGATTAAAATGTCTCCTTTGATTTCTGGTTTGCATCTTTATGATATTGCAAATGTGAAAGGAGTTGTTGTAGATCTCGGCCACTGTAACACTCCAGCACAGGTTCTAGATTTTACTAGGCCAGCTGAATTGGCAAATTCTTTGAAGGGTGTGGATGTCGTGGTCATCCCGACAGGAGTTCCAAGAAAGCCAGGCATGACTCGAGATGATATTTTCAACATTAATGCTGGTATAGTAAGGACCTTGGTAGAAGCTGTTGCAGATAACTGCCCCAATGCTTTCATTCAAATCATCAGTAACCCTGTAAATTCAACTGTACCCATTGCTGCTGAAGTGCTCAAGCAGAAAGGTGCATATGATCCTAAAAAGATCTTTGGTGTCACCACCTTGGATGTTGTTAAAGCAAACAATTTTGTTGCTCATAAAAAGAATCTAAGACTTATCGATTTTGATGTGCCATTTGTTGGAGGTCATGCTGGGATCACCATTCTTCCATTACTGTCCAAAACAAAGCCTTTTGTAACATTCATCCAGGAGGAGATCGAAGGGCTAATGGTTAGAATTTAGAACGCGGGAACTAAAGTTGTGGAACCAAAAGCAGGTGCTGGATCTGCGATACTGTCCTTGGCTTATGCTGCTGCGAGTTTTGTTGAATCTTCTCTCCGTGCACTTGATGGTGATCCAGATGTGTACGAGTGTTCCTATATTCAGTCTGAACTGACAGAATCTTCAACAGCTGCACAACCCATATTGACACCTTGGCTTCGTATGAAAGAGCTGGCCGAGATAGAGAAGATCAACTTTCAAACTTTTAGCTGCTATTGAAGAAGTTACACGTGAGCATTGTGAAAAGGAAGGAGATAAAAAGTAAAAGAGCTAGTTTTATTAAAAATTGGTTTTTATTTAAAATAGCAAATGAAAAATGCCAAGTCAAAATACACCTAAAATAAAATGAAGAATATTTGCCACAACAAAGAACAAGATTCGATTTCCTATGTTTATCTTCAGTAATGGGATTGACACCTGTAAATGCCACCTCTTCATCAGTTATCAACAGATTCGAGTAGAAAATGGAGCGCTATTCTATCTTCAGAAACATTGATTGGCTCTCTAGTTTTGTTTGTTTAATGATGATAAATCAGTTCCTTATTTGGGTCGATAGGTGATCCCACCTCTAGGCTGATATAGGTTGTATTAAAAATCACTTGAAAAGGTTGGAGAGGGGGGGAATTCTGGCAAACAGTGGGAGAGCTGTGAAATAAAACTTCATTGTATAGTTTTGAGAGGGATTTAAATAAAAATGCAGCTCTGACCCCTGAGATTCTTGTGGTATGAAATTTAACATTTGTCTCTTCCTTTGTTTCATATGTAGCCTGTTGTGTTTCCATTTCATTTCCTAATCATTTCTAAATGAATTCTTTTAAGTGAGAAAGGCAGAATTCAATTTATTTGCTCTTTCTTGAGGAAGTTTTCATATTTAATGTTTTCTTATGTTTGACAAGGATCCATCTTCTATGCCCTTGTCAACCTCTCAAATAGTTCACCCACTCCACATTATTTCAAAAGTGATGTTAAATTTCTTGCCTATCTTGCCTCAGGAGATAATCTGTGTTTTTGACTAAATTTCCCTATTCAAGCTGTTCTTTGCCCCATGCAGCCCCAGAAAACCCAATCATTTATAAAAAACAACCCTTTCTATCAATTTACTAGCCTAAAATCAGTATTCCTTATCAGTCATCTCAGCCCCTTTGAAGACTTTTCTGCCGAGATAGACCCGGAGAGAGCCCTCTCCTGTCCTCGTAGGGCTAGCTACAAGGCTGAGCGTGGTTTGATGTAGCCTTGAGTTTTACCTTATTTCAGCCTAAGGTAGATTTGAGCGCTAATTCAAGTCACGAAGAGATATATTTTGACCTTTTCGTGCAGAAATCATTGGAGCTCCATAATCTATGCAATAATTTCATAATATCTTCTTGATTTATTATTTAATATTGATCCTCCTGTTGTAGGGAGAAAGTCCCTAAAATATATCCTCCTCCCAATCTTCATAATCTACCCAATATTCTCACAATATTCCAAAAAAATAAATAATATCAGGCACAAATAGGAAATTATCCATAAACCTTCCTAATGAACATATTAAAGTTAAAAATACATTATCTAAGGCAAAAAGAGAGGTTTAATGCATTGAATGATGGTTAGATGGGCCTTAATTTATGTCTAATTTGGAGACCCATCAGTAGACGTTGTACATATGGTTATGTGTATATATGGTGTTGAGTACTTGTTGTACATGTGGTGTTGTGTACATGTGGCGTGGTGTACACATTTTACATATGATATTTGTATATATATTGTTGAGTACACGTTGTACATGTGGCGTTGTGTACATGTGGTGTTATGTACATGTTGTACATGAGTTGTTGTGTGTGTGCGGTATTGTGTACATGTTGTATATGTCGCATTGTGTTGTGTACACATTGTGGGGGTGTTGTTGTGTACATGTGGTGTCATGTACACATTTTGTAGGTGGTGTTGTGTGCACATTGTGCAGGTGGTTTTGTGTACATGTGGCATTGTGTACATGTTGTGCAGGTGGTGCTATTGGGTAGTGGAGGCCACGCGTAACAATTTTGGGGCTTAAAGCCTAGAAGTTAGGGAAATAATATTGTAAATTCCGAAATGCGCGGAGCACGAAATGTAATAGGTCGAGTCAAGGGGTTGTCCGCCCAAAAATAATATAGAATAATAAAAATTAAGTCAGTTTTCCCATGGTCCACAGACCATGGGAATGTATAAATAGAGCGAGGCTTTAAGGGTAGAAGGCAGTTTTGTTCTAGATTCGATCTGATGTATTATGGGTTGGTGAAAGTAATCAAAGTTCTGCATCTGTAAGTTCGAGTCAAGGATGTTAGTGGGTAGATAGAGGCTCCGCAGTTGTGTGCGTGGACCCCTGTAGCTGTGTGCGTAGGGCAGGAAGAAGGTTGTACTGGAAAGAAGATATTAATAAAGATAAGTTGTTTCTAAGATATCGCAGATCTGTTGTATTCTGGTTTATGCATCTGTTATATGAGGTTATATCTTTTGATAATTGCACACATTGTGTTTTATTATTAATTGTTTTCTTAAAGACTGTAACAAGAAAATCAGATCTGTAATAAATTCATAAGAAAGTACACATGCGCAGAAGCCCGATAATAGTATAGAGTGGCGTAAGGCCATAGAGCAGTTCGTGACCCCTCCAGACCACATCGAAACATCCCATGGGTGCAGAAACCCGATTCTAGCACCTTCCCCTGCTACCTCGGGTGAGACCTCAGTCTGTGCTCCGCGGGCTGTTGCTGAAAGGGCCAGTAGCTATGGGATTTGTTTGGCTAATAACTCTTCCGAACCTGGGTTAGGGCCTAACAAGCCACAAATGGTTCCATTGTTGGGACTAGGATCTGCCTAAGGGATGGTTGATGTGGGGAGTTTGGAACCCTACGAAGAAAGAGATTGAAGATTGATTGGATCAAAATTGGTACGAGTTCGTAGGTCGCCTTAGTACACCTGTGCGCAAACCAAAAGTTTAGCATGGCGAACGCTATCAAGTTGCCTGTATTCAAAGGAGCAGGAAGTGAAGATCTAGAATAGTTTTGGTTCATAGTAAGGGCAGTGTGGGAAGCGCATGGAGTTATACAATAATATTAAAAAGGCTACCTTGGTAAGTGCACTACAAAATCGAGCGCTGACTTGGTATATTAAGCACTGTAGCGATCACCCCAACTCCGAAATAGCAAAGATCTAGGATGCACTTAAAAAGGAGTTTAGCTATCCAAAATCAAAAACACAAACGATTATAGGATTCAAGGAGATCATAATGCTGCCAGGAGAAATCCCTTGGGATCTGAATCAGAGATTGAAGAGTATGATCTGAGAAGCTAACATGACACTAACGGATGCACAACAATGCGTGTGGTTTGTGGCGTCTTTAATGCCACACCTAAGGACAATGTTGTCACAGTAGAAGATCTCAACCCAGGTTGAAGCATTAGAAATAGCAATGAGATTCCATGAGACTCCAATACAAGATCCTGGGTTGGGAGTTCAGCAGATCCATGCACAAATACAAAGTCTATGCTTGTAAATGCAGAGTCTGAAACAAGAAAAGGTGCCCAGGCCAGAAATACGTGAGGAGGTGTGGTGAATAAAGTGTAAAGGCCAGGGCCATGCTAAGGATCATTGTCCAATATTCACAAACTAATTGACATCTGGGAGACCAATGCCATTGCAACTAGAGGCACAAGTGGGGCCAAGCATGACACCCTCGCTATGGTGCGCAATCTATCAAGTGGGCAGAAAGCACAACACAGACAATTATCATCTACTGCAAAATTTTACCCAGACCCCCCAGCAGTTATTTTGCAATTTTTGCAGATCAGTGGGCCACGATGAACGAGACTGCCGTAGTTATGAATTACAGATGGATCGCACTTCTACCTACAGGATGCAGACAGAGGTGTGAGTTCAGGATCCAACCGTGGTGATAGCGTGCGGTGGGTTCCAAGGGCAAGGACGAGGACGGGGAGGAATGGGGCTAGGAAGGGGCCATGGGCAGCTAATATGTTACAACTGTGGAGGACCAAAGCACTACGCACGAGATTGTACCAACCCGACCAAAATATCGTGCCCCTACTGTGAGCAGTTTGATCATGAAATAATAGATTTCTCCATAGTGATAGCACACATTCATGAGAAAAGGGTAGCACAACCTATGACAATGTAGAACATCCAGATGTTGAGGTTCGAACCACACGAGGAAGACCCTAACGTGAACATAATGCTTAGAAGTGGCACGGCCACAAGGGAGGATAAGGCGAAACTAAACAAGGAAGACGTAGGGGTCTACAAGGAGACATGTATGGAAGCTAGGAAGATCTTCGCGGAGGTATCTACCCTAGGTAGTAAGGATCAACCCGAGCTAGAAAGGGATCCCTCGATGCTAACTACCATTTCAGAGACATGCATGAAATTGCTTCACGACAATAGGGCAGTTAAAGGATTGAAGAGCTGATAACTAGGTGCGCAGGGTCAAGTGAACCTCGCATGGTCTGAAAGTTGGGGAAACATGCTTCACGTACCAGATGGGAAATGTGATTAATGGCATAGATTGGCAACTATGAGATGGATCAGATCATTCTAGACTTAGGCTTAGATGCAAATGTACTACCTAAACAAACTTGGGAGCGCATGGCCAAACCCTCACTACAATGGTCTCCTATTCAATTGCGGATGGAAAACCAACAAAAGATCCTGCCCATGGGAAGACTGCAAGGAATTACAGTAGATGTCGAAGGCGCGAGCACCCAAACAAACTTTGAGGTAACAGAAATAATGGATGAAAGTAGCCCTTACCCTGCGTTGTTAGAGATAGACTGGGCCACCAATATGATTGGGGTTATTAATTTAAAGAAGTGGAAAATGATATTTGAGAAGAAGTCACTCCACGTAGTCATTCTGCTAGACCCAGCTAAAGGACTGCGTTACACTGAACCTATGCATGACAAAGGAAGTGATGATGAATTGGATTTTATCTACAAGATTACTACACGCAATCAAGATTGGGTCAATCCAACTACGAAAGGAAGAATATCGTGGGAGTGTGCAGAGTCCTGCACGAAAGATTCAGATGAGGAAGACGAGCGGTGGCATAATCGGTTGAATGGAGTAACAATGTTAAATTACAATATGATGACAAGGTCGTTGTATTGCATAAGAGCTCAGGATCGCGAACTGCCAATGTATGATGGACTGATAGCAATAGATGAATTCTTAACCAATTTTGAAAGCACAGTACTAGAGCACCAACAACTCGATGTGTTACAATGGGCATTGTGTGCGACGCCTATGCATTGGTGGGGAACACATGAGGGAACCTTCGAAGATTGGTGCGGCTGTAGGTGCATGATGTAGATAAGATTTGGGAAGCCATAACTATGAATAACTGAGAAATACGATGGAAGTGATGACCTGTGCATGCACCATACCAGATGGGCCCAAGCCCATGGAGAAGAACCTCAACCGGAGTGGGTACACTTATTTTATCATACCCTAGATGTCATCCCAAGGAACTGGTACACTGAAATAGATCTCTGACATGGTACAGGTGAATGGGATATCTTATGTGAAGGGTTTTTATTAACATTCTTATTTGAGGACCAATGGATGGACACTATTGACGATGTGTTGCAAGTAGTAAAGGCTGCCATTTTCAAAGTACCATTGGAACCAAAAGAAATAGTGAAGCTAGACTGGTCGCACCAGTTGAGCGAAGCCCTTGAATGTTACAACGTACAGGTCAAAGATGATGAGGAGGATCCCAAAAACATCAATATTCTAGAAATAGAGGGGAGTTGCGAGGTGTGTGGGCCAACAATTGAGGACCCCGACATCACCGTGCCACTGAAAATGAAACAAGTGAACATTGGTATGGAGGAGGAATCGAAGTATGCCATGCTTGGGGTCTATTGGGATGATGCAATGGTGGATAAGGTTGTCAAGTTACTTCACGAATATCAGGATTTATTCTCGACCAAAATCACGGAATTAAAAGGAATCCTTGATGACCTGGGGATGATGAAGATAACTTTGAAACCGAATGCGAAGCTAGTCAAGCAATGACCCTATCAGTTGAATCCAAAATATAAGGCAAAGGTCCACGAAGAATTGCATAAAATCCTTGCAGTATGAATAATTGAACCAGTAGAAGAATCTGACTGGGTAAGTCCTGTGGTTATACAGGAGAAAAAACAGAAGGGAGAAATATGCATTTATGTGGATCTCAGGAAGCTCAATGATGCATGTGTTAACAATCCATTCCCAATGCTATTTACAGACGAAGTCCTGGAAAATGTTGGAGGACAAGAAGCCTACTCCTTTACGGACGGTTTCTCGGGGTACCGCCAGATCAAGATTGCGCCGGAGGATAGGAGTAAAATAGCGTTCGCTACCAAATGGGGTTGTTTTTAGTAGACAGTGATGCCCTTTGGACTAAAGAACGCACCGGTGATATTCTCACGCGTTGTGGTAGCTGCATTCAAGGAATTTATACATAAGTTCTTAGAGGTATATCTTGATTATTGGACCATATTTGGGCTAGTTAAGAAACATACCACGAGCTTACGATTAATGCTGGATACTTGCCGATGACACCAGATTGCGCTAAATATAAATAAGTGTACTTTCCTCGTCCCCTTCGGGACCCTACTCGGCCATGTGGTCTGCAAGTAAGGCTCAATGGTAGACCTGACAAATATTTCTGTCATACTCAATCTGCAAGTGCCGCGAAGCGTCAAGCAACTACGCACCACATTGGGACACACTAGTTACTTTCGAAAATTCATCAAGAGCTATGCACAGATCACAACACCAATGGAACAGTTGTTGAAAAAGGATGCTACCTATTGCTGGAATGAGGATGTAACAAAAGTCTAGAAATGCTCAAAGAAAAGATGGCATCAGCTCCTATATTGGTCTTTCCAAAATGGGACATCAAATTTCACATGCATGTTGATGCATCGTGTATCGTGCTGGGCGCGGTACTGACATAGGAAGGAGCGGAAGGAATTGATCACCCGATCGCATTCGCAAGTCGATGATTGTCCAAAGCTGAGAAGAACTACTCCACTACAGAGTGTGAGGGATTGGTAATGGTATATGCACTCCAGAAATACTGCCACTACCTACTCGGAGGACACTTTAAGATGTATATTGATCACTCTATGCTAAAATACCCAGTGAATAAGCCTGTGTTGGGGGGGTGCATTTGTAGATGGTTTTTATTGTTTCAGGAATATGATTTTGAAGTCATCATAAAGCTAGGGTGTCTAAACGCAAGCCTAGATCACCTGTCCCAAATTGAGAATGGTGAAGAAGCCACGAACCTGGAGGAGGGACTACCTGATGCATAGATTTATGCAATACGCATCACAGATGGCCATTTTGAGGATATAATCCACTTCTTAACCATAAGAACCACGCCACAGGGGTATTTGGTTCAATAAAAGAAGGAACTGGTGATACATGCAACAAACTTTACTGTTATTACAAGACACCTCTACAAAATGGGCAACGATGAAATATTACAGATATGTACCGGAATTTGAACGAGGACTGATCCTTGCTGAAGCACATGGGGGGGATGTAGGAGGACATTATGCAGGACGTGCCACAACACAAAAGATTCTTCACACAAGACTATGGTGGCCAACTCTACATCAAGACTCCAAATCCTACTGTCGGGCCTACGACGTATGCCAATGAACGAGGAAACCATCGCAGAGGGATGAGATGCCACTCAAGCCACAGATGATGTTGCAACCATTCAAGAAATGGCAATCAATTTTGTAGGGCCTATCACACCTCCAGGAAAGACGAGGGCGCGATATATCATAACTACAATAGAATACTTGACCTGATGGGTAGAAGCACAGCTAGTTAAGGACTGCACGGCCACTACAGCTACGAAATTTTTGTTTGATAATGTGTTAACATGGTTTGGATGTCCAAAAATACTAAGGAACAACCATAGAATGCACTTCTGGAATGAGACTATCGGCACGCTCACTAAGGAGTTCCAGATATAACATCAACAAAGCACACTGTACCATCCACAGGAAAACGAGACTGTTGAAGCTTTCAACAAAATCTTGGAGACTGCATTAACAAAAGTATGTAATGCGCAGCGAAATGATTGGGATTTGTGCATACCTGCCGTGATATGGGCATATTGAACAACGTGTAAGAAGTTGATGGGTCAGACACCTTTCCAGTTAGTCTATGGAAAAGAAGTCATCATGCCAATGGAATACATTGTACCTAGTTTGCGCATAGCAGCGACGACAGGATTGGCAGACTGTGCGGCATTCAAAGAGACAATCGTGCAACTGGAAGAACTTGAGGAGGAATGATTTCTGGTAGGATTCCATCAGCAGGTACAAAGCAATAGGAAAAATCTTGGGATTATCACCATATCAAGATGCGCATGTTCAAAGAAAATGATCTAGTATTAATCTACGACAACAAGTTCAAGAAATTCCCGGAAAGCTCTAAATGCATTGGTTGGGGCCCTATGTAGTACAATAAGTCATAGATGGGGGCACGGTCCAGCAACCTTTCCTAGGCAGAGTAAATGGCAGCCGCTTGAAGCTCTACACGGGTGGGCCGACTGCATAACTAATCAACCGAAGGATAGTCTCACCGCTCCAGGCAATTGAAAGAGAGCGTAGGATGTTAAAGTAGTCTGTGGGGAAGCTACGTGACAATCAAGGGGTGCATAGAATTGGTATGTCACCAGGGTTGCGGTTGTGTAGAAGGGGCTATGCTATTACATGGACATGCAGAAAGGTGACTGTTGTTGATAGTATTCATGACAAGATGTCTGAGTTATGGCAAAAGGGAGTGGACGACAGGAAATTAAGAGATATGGTACGAGCCAGATTTGGAATAATCTACTGCAGGCTTAATGTTACGGCACAAAAAAAAGGAGGGAACCCATGAATTTTAATTTTGAAACACCTATAAATCACAAAGGGGCATCTGCCAAACGATCTGCGATTTTGAGGAAAGTAAGCTATTGTGCCTCCTTGCCGAGATGGAGTTGTTCATTATTTACACTCAAGGAGTAAGCCCAAGGGTTGTGATATGGCCAATGGAGATACAGGACTTTCTGGATAGTATGGTGTCGACGGTCACAGGCAATGTGCAAAGTTTAGCACCAACAATAGGGAATGTGCCGGAAATTCTTAGACACGAAGCAAAATTAGTCTGGATGCTGCTGCCTAACCCATGGGCTAGCTAGCGAACCATTAAAGATAAGGGAAAGCTTGTAAATATGGAGCCAAATGATGGAATTACAGTTAATAGTTCATCTCTTATACACCTTGAAGATTGGGATCTCGCGGATAGTAGCAATTGTCTTGCAAAATTGCAACACAAGCTGCAGCAGACAGTGCGTATAGGCGACTAGAAATTGGAGACTTGCTGCATTGGCACGAAGAATTCCTGTACGTGGCACCACTGCTTAAGCTAAAATCCTATGAGGGGGTGCTCTATGTTAACCGAGCATAGTAGAATGAGCATCATCGGTTGCGCGAATTAGTGAAGGCAATGGAGCAGGAGCTAGCAGAAGAGTTGCAGGAGACAAAGAGGGAGCAGCAGCATGAAGTGTGTCACTCACAGGGATGGTGGACTACAAAGCCTAGGCAGCGCATATCGCTACACCAATGGGTGACTCGGGACAAGTCATGATGATTGTGTTGGGGGCTTTTTGGGTAGAGGAGGCCCCACATAACAATTTTGGGGCTTAAAGCCTAGAAGTTAGGGAAATAATATAAATATCCGAAATGTACGGAGCATGAAATGTAATAGGTTGAGTCAAGGGGTTGTCTACCCAAAAATAATATAGAATAATAAAAATTAAGTCGGTCTACCCATGGTTCACGGACCATGGGAATGTATAAATAGAGTGAGGCTCTAAGGGTAGAAGGCAGTTTTGTTCTAGATTCGATTTGATGTATTATGGGTTGGTGAAAGTAATGAAAGTTCTATATTTGTAAGTTTTAGTTAAGGGTGTTAGTGGGTAGATAAAGGCTTTGCAGGTGTGTGCGCAGACCCCTGCAGCTGTGTGCGTAGGGCAGGAAGAAGGTTGTACTAGAAAGAAGATATTAATAAAGATAAGTTGTTTCTAAAATATCGCAGATCTGTTGTATTCTGGTTTATGCATCTGTTATATGAGGTTATATCTTTTGATAATTGTGCGCTCTATGTTTTATTGTTAATTGTTTTCTTAAAGACTGTAACAAGAAAATCAGATCTGTAATAAGTTCATAGGAAAGTACACCCGCGCGGAAGCCTGATAATAGTATAGAGTGGTGCAAGGCCACCGAATGGTTCGCGACCCCTCCAGACCACATCAAAACATCTTAAGGGTGTGGAAACCTAGTTCTAGCACCTTCCCCTGCTACCTCAGGTGAGACCTCAGTTTGCAGTCTGCGGGCTGTTGCCAAAAGCGCTGGTAGTTATGGGATTTGTTTGGATAATAACTCTTCCAAACTTGGGTCAGGGCCCAATAAGCCCATAGGTGCTATGTACATGTGGTGTTGTCACTCACTGCATTATGAGTTTCTAGCTTATCAAAGTTGCCAAAGAGCAGTAAATTTTGAAGCCACCTTCTCAGCCATAGAATCTCTCAAAGCTAAATCAGACCCTCTCCATTGCATAGTGCTAGGAAAGAGATTTCCAACGGTAGGTGGGAGTCTGAAAATGGACCTTTGGATTAGAAGATAAAGTATGTTGAAGTTACCCTTTGAAAGTTAGAAAATAGAGAGGAAAGGACCATAGGAAAGGCCTCATCACAAATTGCAGATCAGAGGTCCTGGGGCTCATTGCAATCACAAATCAGTGGGTTCTTCTGAAGAAAAATAGGGAGCATGTGAAATCTGTGATCAACTGATCATGATATCGCATATCGACAAGCCCCAGGATCTCATCGCAATTGGCGGGGGTACCACTCTAAAAAGTCGTAATGTCGCGATTCTACGATAATAGTGTAAAGTGCAGAAAAGGTCAAGAAAAGGATTAACTAAGAAAACCAATGGAAAACCAAGGTAGGGCATCTTGTTTCTCTCTCCTCCTGGGGGACCACATGGTAGAATATGGTTGGTCCCACATATCGCACTTCTCACACATTAGCAATCGGTGATCCAGGACAGGACCGGGGTTAAAAGACTGTGAAACAAAAAATCATCGATGTAGTGTTAGATTGTAGGGGAGGGCCGATTTCATTTAACAAAGGAATTCAAAGAAAAACCAAGGTCAAGAGGGCCTTTCACTCTCTCCTCTAGGGGGCTATGTGGCGGAAATCATTGGTTCTTATGAATCCACATGGCAGCTGACGTGGTAGTACGGAGGACACATGTCACACGGATTCAGATTTTTCAAGGTCGTGAGGGGGGCATTTCTGGGTGACATGCGGCAGTGATGATGTCACCCATCGCAATCGGAAATCAGCAATCACACAAGGAAAGATCCCCCCTCCACCGATGTCCCTTCCATTGTTGCGATTGCAATATGAAAGAACTCCCCAGATGCGATATGTTATGTGGTCTGGCTTATAATGTTTTCATGTCCAAATGAGTCAGCCCATGCTATAAAGAAAGATAAAGGGCCTTCCCCTCCCATAGTGCGATTGCGATAATTTCGGTGGGCCTGATCTTGCAGATCAACTATCACAAGGTTCAAGGGGAAATATTAGTGGCAACCCTCAGAAGTGTCCAAGTGCGAGATTTCAAGGATTAAAGGAAAAATGGCCCTACAACAGCCTTAAAGCGCTATAGCACCCTTAGGTTAAGCACTTGGCTCCAACCCCTAGTCATATGAAGAAAATCACGAAAAGGGGCTAAAAGTGAAAGGGGTTAAGGAGGATCAGGACTCATCTATTTCGCAACATTTTTTTTAATGAAAGGCTAGAATTGGAAAGTCCTCCATATTGCCACTGAGATAACACCACCAGGTAGATCAGGGCGCCGATAGTACAGGGCAAGATTTTAAAGGTGTGATGGGTCGGTAGTTGTGGCTTTAAGGGAAATAGGTGTTGCATTCAAAACTAGCATGGGATGATTTAGAAAATCCCATTGTGACACAGAATTAGGGCCAGCAATGACTGGAATGAAAATTTACTTGGTAGCTCAGGAGGATTCAATTTTTTGGCATGGTATTCCATAACAGAGGGAGATGAAGTTCCTCCCAAGGATCCTCTATTTCAATAATGTGACATGAAGTTGATGGTGCCCACTCCCCACTTTAAATAATGAATGATTGAGTAGTAAAGGAAGAAATGACAGGAGTCAGCTAAGCAACATAAGAGACCATACGATGAGCCCACTGCAACCTGAAGCTAAAGAAATTATAGGGATGGGCACTGAGATAGATTATTAATGCTTATTTCTAACTGTTTACTTATTTGATGTCCTACAATTTGCATCCTTTCAATGAGGTCATTAATTCTATAATATTTTTGGGCCACTGAGCCATCCCCAACCGAGACATCCAGTTAATTTGACAACTGAGACTCAGTGAAAGATATTTTTTATGTAATGAATTTCCATGCTCCCCTCTCCATATAAATAAGGGAAAGAAACACTTAACAAAGGTTTATAAATTCTAAAGAAAACACTACATGTTATTTTCAGACTGTATGGATTTGTAATATAGATCTTTCAGAATATCAAGGGAATGGTGGTGATTACCCCTTCAAGTATTACACTATGTTATCCCTCTGTTAAATCCCATTTATGTTCATCTTTCTTCTCTGAATTCATGAAATAATAGGTGCTAGAAATATTTCAAACTTCCTGACAGATTCATTTGTATTTATATGTTAATGCATGTGCTTGTAACTTCATCATAGATTCATTTGTATCGACATTGTTAATGCATGTGCCTTTAAGGGTCTTTGAAATTATATCTTCAATATTTGTGCCCCATGAATCATAGAATCCCCTCTCTCTGATGTCCATTATATCTACCTGTGAGTCAAACAAGTGTAGGAATTCTTAAAGCTGTGAGCTCTACGTGTTAAGCATAGAATTCTTGATGATGTAATCTCCATATGATGAGTTTCTCCTTCTCCTTATCCTCTATCACTTCTCTACAAAGCTTATTAAACTGTACATCCTTGAACTACTCGACCTCCACTATTTATGCATATTTTTGAGATATGTATATGTGAAGAAGTACCAGAAATTCATGTCTTACTCCTTTAGGTGGATACACCAACCCATTATACATACATATAGAATATAAGTGAGGTATCCCTCTTAAGAATCATTTGAGACACTCCAAATCTAGATGTGCTTAGGTACTGGCCTTGTAAGAACTCCAAGGTTGTCTCTGAGAGCTACAACATCTTCTGGTGTTGTTGTCGGGGAATGTATTGAAGTATTTTTCCCCTAGGATACAAAAAATTGAGCACTCCTTGTGTAGGTGAGAAAATAAGTTCTGATTGCATTCATCATCACCTTGGCAAATTCAAAAACCCCATCATCATTCAACATCCTAGCTTTTAAAAGGCCTCACACTCGCTTAGATACATCTTAGCAGAAATCCCCATTTGTATCTGACCTAGAAATATTAAATTTTAGGAAATTTTGGAAAGAGAAAACCCCCCCTGCTTGTGCTACCATCTCACCAGCCTTTGAAGCTTCCTCATCCAGCTCTCAGCCTACTGCTACTCACTACTCAAGATTTGTTCCTAAGGCCCCGACATACCCTACATTCAGTCTAGCCACTCCTATCGCTGTGTTTTTGGGCCAAGTTCCTTAAGCTAGTCTAAATCCCCTTGCATTAATCCAAATGGCTCTTCCAGGAGTTGAGCACTAGAGAAGGTATGTAATTACCACTTATTTTGTCATCTTTTCCTTAAATTCATAACTTCTTTACATTATGAAATAAGTATATGGTGAAAGATTATGATAAAGTCTAGAAAATTTGTGTGCAATGTAAAATGAATAATAATTACCCTTTTCCTATGCAGAAAAAGGAGAAAATGGAAGATCACCATTCCCAAGGAAAATACAAGACAAAGTTAATTGTTGTCCCTTTGATAGGGAACTACATCCAAACGAGGCAATCCAAATTGGAGCGTATAAGCCAGGGAAAGGAACAGGAGATACCAAATCGGTGTAAGAGAACAAGAAGATAACTGAGAGCTAACAATATGGCAAATCCCTCAGGATCCTTTGATCTTGAGGGATTGCTACCTTAACAGATCTCTGTATCGTTGATATCTCTGCTTGGCTACTATAAGAAGGGGAAGAATTGCTAGCCCAAGGGGACTATTGTTGTTTTTATGAAATTTATTGTTGTAATTGAAACTTTGATCATCAACTCTCTTTAAAAGAGCGATTACTGTAACTCTATTTTGATGCTTAATATATAAACGTTGTTGTTGTTCCATCTTTGATTCTAGAGTAATCTTAAGCAGTGCGTCCCTGGAGGCTGTGGGCCCAGCCCTAGTGGATCACTTGCTCCTGTACCATTATTTTCCGATTTGTGTGTGGTTTGATTTATCTTATTCACTCTGTTCAGTAATTTGTTGTTCCTTATTATTTCACATACCGGTTCTGTTATATTTCGTTCCTATTTGAATATTGTTGTTATTCTTTGCAACAATAATGTTATGTTATTCATTCTAGATTCATATCACAATGTTGTTCCTTTAACAAACTGATATTATCATATAACATTGTTGTTCTTTACAAATTACCCTTACTATTTGATTACAGCGTAACAATGTTGTGTATCTATAAATTGGTATTACTGGGTATTTATCTATGGTTTACTCCTAAACGTGATTGTTGTTCACTTGGGATTGTTGTTCCACCATGATCACAATTGTTGTTTCTTCATACCGTGATTAACAACTATTGTACCTGTTAGGTTCCTATATCAATAGGTGTCATATTTCATGATTTCCATTGTTGAGCTCTATAATATGTTCATACCTTTTTGTCTGGTTACAAAGGTTTTCCATATTCTAAAAAAACAAAAAATTTAAAAAATGTAAAGAGGGTATGCCCTAAAACAAAAATCAAAGGGAAAAAAGAATGAAATGGTCAAAAAAGTGAAATAAATGAACCCCAATCAAATAGACCAGGAAAGTGTGCAAGTACAAAATGCCACTACTATTCCATTTTTGCAATAATCTGATGGTGAGCAGCTTGTTGTTTTATGCCACCATTGATGAATGGCCAAATAGCTTAATATTGGCTAGTTCATGTCTCAATTTACTTGTTTTAGAAATAAAGAATAAAATCTGTCCAAATTATTCAATATTGGAAGATAAGTAGATAGGTAGAGAAGTAAAGGAGCTCAATTGTTAAACCTGAGCCCTTGGATGTTATAAAGGTAGATCTAGATAGGATTGCAATGAAAAGAAAAAAAGATGATGAGGGCTTGCCAGTTCAAATGCAGCCAAAGAAAGAAGAAAAAAATGCTAGGCAAAGTAGGTTGGGTAGGTAGATGATGTTGCAGAGGCATACTTGTGATTGATTTTGTCTCTCAAGATGTTCACCTTACTGTTATCACAAGTACCATCGCAGATGTTTGGATGTAGCTCAAGTGAGGCTGATTTTATTACTAACTCCCTTTCACACTTCTTCTCAAATCATTTACTAATTTCCCCAGAGATATTAAGATTTGCTTAATATCACTAATCCACTGATTTCATTTATGAAAATGTCTAAGTAAAACCCCTTTTACTTAGGACATTCTACAAATATCACAAAAACCCCTTTTTTCCTTTAAAAAGCCTAAGTTTAGCTTAGTTCTTTCAGTTTCATTTCGAAATCCATATTAACTTTTAACCTATATTATTTAAATCCCCATAAATCAATTCCCCTTCCCGTATTATATTAACATACAAAAACCCCAAAAATATTATTAATCCCGCCCCCGGTTAGCTACAATCATAAGTCATTATATAAAGGGGATTAAATGGTTCATCTGGAACCTTTAATAACCTTCGCACGCAGAACATGGGATAATTAACCACTCGGGTTAATTATAACCAAACCCCGAACCAATAACACCGTGCCCGATACCATTAAAAAAGCATTGTTTATATTTCGGGCCCACGCATTAAACCCCCACCATCTCCGCTGAGCGTCAACCGTCTGATCGGGGCCCGCTCATCCAACGGCCCATGATCATATCATGACCCCCCCATCGTCTGACATTTAACTACCAGGGAGCCGACGGTATTTCTCCCGTACTGTGGACACGCGTCACACTCCCGATATGATCGCTGCCTCCCCACCCAATACTACTCGACCCCAAAAGTGGTGTGGGGGAAAACCGCTTACCACCTTCCACGTCATGACAAAACATCCCATCACCGTGACGTCAGCGATGCAATAAATGCCAAAATCACATGCCAAAGCCAAATTTTTGTTATAACCATGATAATATGTCATTTTCGCCATTTTGCTTCTGCAAACTGTTTCCATACAAATTACATCTGAGTGATAGCACGAGCCTACAGTCTGCCACCTTGCCAACAAGCTCCAGCAATGCGCCCTGCCATCAGTCTTTTCAACCTGCAATTACACAAATTGTCTCCTTGAGCCAGGTATTTACCCAGTTTGCCTCCCGAACCTGTAATTTCATTTTTTCTCTGTGAATTTTACCCAACAAAGCCAAATTCAAGTAAAATCAATCCATAGCTCTCAGAGAAAGACACCTAGAATCGTTGTTTTGCCCATTTTTTCTACAGAAGCCCAACCTCCAGTTTGAAAACACAAGAACCAAACATGGAAGCTCCAGTAGCCCTGAACGTCATGCCCCTCAATGCACCTCATAAAGACCTGGATTACTTACCCTTGGCTGATAGAGATTTCCAAATAAAAGAGTTATATGGTGACATGAACCACCTCTAGGCATTTTGCAGAGTTAGGAATAGTTATCTAAGCAACTTTGATATCTATGGAATATGGGAATCTAATCTTCCCATGTATTACCTTCCCTCAGTCAATGTTTTCCTAGATATTATCCACCAATGTTGTGCCAACTATGACCCTGTCAGTAAAGCAGTTATAACCCCATACCAAACTGTCCTCTTTTACATAACTGCTAAAAAATTTATCAATGAGATGTTACACTTCCATCCCACTCAGCCTCTGGCGCCTCTTTCCATGGGATTTTTTCTTGAGCAAGGCTCTTAATTTCCTAATTCAGAGATAACCCGTATTGCTCAAATGTTCATGAAACCAAATTGTCAGCCCCAAGGCCCACCTCCATATTTGCATGTCTAGTTTACTGAAATAGGAAAACTCATAATTGATATGATATCCTTCATCCTTGGATTCAAAACCAGTGAATTTGTTGATGAGACCACCTTAGTTCTGTTGTCAATGTTTACTCCAGGACAGCCCCCTGCTGTCAAGTATGACTATGCCACTTTCATTGGCCACAAGATCCATGACCAATTCATAAGTTTGGACAGAGAAGGATTCTTCAAGTACACCTCATTCATATACCATCTTCTACTATATTATCAGCCAGACAGCTTTTCATTTCCCATCAGGAAATTGGATTCCAAAGGAGAGCGGAAGTCTGTGATCTTTTGGACCTTAGTCTTCCACAATGTCCATGAATCCCCTTATACCTATTGTGAATTCATTGAATTGTTTGTACATCCAACCACCACTCTATTTATAGGAGCCCCTACTACTAGACTCTCTGCTGATATAAAGAAGATTTTACAGCTTTCCAGACAGTACAAGATAGGTGATTGGTACTTGTACTAGAATCACACTGAAATCAGGATATATGGCTGTGAACTGTGCCCTTTCAAGCTGCCCAAATATGTTCCTATGAGACTTTTTGCACTGGAGTATTTTAGGCAGCTTATCAATGTAGATTTAACCCACTTTTGTAGTGCAAAGAAAAAGGCTCAGCTGAGAATAAAAAATCAGTTAGGCCCTTTCATTATCCATAAGAGGGAGGCATGGGAAGATGCTGATAAGATATTAGGGGAACAACTTAAATTGAAGAAAAGTTTTTGGTGGGTAGCATATGACCCAAATAGCTTTATAAGTGACAGGAAAGTAAGAAACCGGATATCAGTTTATGTACACCATAAAATCCCTGAAATTGAATAGTTTGCTAATCAAGATGATTAGGTAGAGGGTACATTAGTAGAACAAATCAGTGAGCAAGAAAAGATGGAGAGGGCTATGAAAGACCTTGAAAAAACCCTTGACCTGGACTCTTTTGGATAGGTATCTTTCAAACTACCTCAACAGACAGGAGTTGGTGCATCCTATACTGGAACTTCTCAACAGCCTGTACAAGAAACCAGCACACTAGTTAGAGGGCTTTCTAAGGGCAAGGAAGTGGCAGAAACAGAACAACCAGCAATGACAGATCAACAAGAGAAAATTCCTCCAGTCCAAACCAAAGCAGCAAAGGTTTCTACATTGCAAACTCCTCTAAATGAGGAAAAAGGAAAAAAGAGAGATAGGGAAGACCCCACACCCATGAGTGAACCTGCAGAGCAACCAGGTGCAAAGAGGCAAAGATTAAATCCTCACTCTGAAGAGGAAATCTTTGAAGAAACAGCAGGCAGTCTGAGAGGTGAAAGGGTAGTCAGCCAGCAGACTTTCCCAGTGGTGGACACATCAACTAGCTCACACCAGCAAGAGATAGAAAGGCAACATAGCGTGGAAGTTTCATCTACTAGGCCACAAATAAAACAGGCCTCTAACATCAAAAGGATGTTCACCGAGATAAAGGCCAAAAACGACCCACTAAGGCTACAAATTTACAACCAATATCTTAAGATGGCCCCCACAAACCAACAAAGTTTGATGTTTGCCTATGACATTAAGGAGGGCAAGATGATCATGAGTTATTTTAAGCCCAAGGTGTAGCAACCATAATCAGCAGCTTACTACATCAGGACAAATCTAGAGGTCATAGCCAAGGGCATTCATCCTATGGACCAGATTGAGTTGCACAAACAGACTGGAGAGATGGTATACTCCACTCTAGCTGATAAAGCTATGTTAGCTCATAGATTGCAAAACTCCTTGGAGAACACCTCTGCTCAGCTATATTTGGAGAAAGCCTCTTCTCTTGTTAAGGACAACAGGATAAAATCTCTGGAAGAGATTATCATTGAGCTGGGACATGACCCAAAAGATGAAAAAGGCATAAAGGCACTGATGAAGAAGAAAGAGAAAGACATTGCTGCCTTAAGAAAACAACTTAAATTGCCTCCCACCATGCATCCACAGATAGCAGAAGTGGTACAGCAAAAGTTGGAGGAGGAAATGATGGAGCTGCTCATGAAGCTCAATGAAATGTTAACTGATACAGAGCAGGAATTAGAGACAACGCTAAAGGAAAAGCAGGGAGAGTCAACCTCCCAGCCACCTAAAGTAATCCCTGCAGTCACAACTTCCCATTCAATAGTTGTAACAGCATTGCCTTCCACTATTCCAGCAGCCACATCAGAAATAACTACAGGTACATCAGCAATAGCAACAACAATAGCACCAGGCAGCAGCACTAGCATGACCAAAGAGGAATTGATAAAAGCCATGGAGGAATTAAAACTCCAAGTATCTGAATTGAAACTGGTCAAGGAACAATTGGCAAAACTAGAAAAAATCCATGAAAAATCCAAGATGACTGTGGCAGAGAAGACAAGGGAGGTTAAAGCATTAGAGAACAAGGTGAGAGCATTGGAAAATAATCTTTCTTTGGATAAACCTCTGGAGAAATCAAAGGCATTTTCTGGGCCAACATTAATCAATCCCTTAGTAATATGTGGAGATCTATCCATATCATTTATGAACATATTGACTTGATAGCAGTGGCACAAGTGGAGATTCAAAAGACAAGAGCTTTATTGGGGTAGATGCTCGAACAAGCTAACCGGTTAATACATTTTTTTAACACCAAGACCAACGAAGAACTGCAAGCACTGGAATTCACAGACAGGACAGTCACCATTTTGGAAGTTAAGAGAGTTCTAACCAAGAGAACTCAATGCAAAATTTGGAAAGGAGATGCCATGACATGCAGGTGGAGATTAATTCCTTCATAGAAAGATTTGCAGTTTTGCAGAATAAGGGTCTACCCAGTCTTTTAACAAGTAATGACCGACTGATGAGACACATTGATTATGTACATATATTGAATACATATGTTGCTGACCAAGTTAATGCATCATCAAGTACTTCAGGAGAGAAGGCACTTCCATCTAGCCAAGCCCTCTACAAAAATTTGGAAAATTTATTCTATATTGAGCATGAAGTGAGACATCTATTCACCCTCCAGCCCAATTTCTTTAGATACACAGAAATTGATGAGACTTTGAGAAAGCTGCAGAGACATAAACTCCCAAAACCAGAGTGGTGGCAAGAGATGTTAGCAATCTTATGAACTTATCTTTGGTATCTTTGGTAAAGTAAGATTTTGGGTCATCTACCATAATGCAGAGAACAAAAAAGAATAAAGGTTAGACGAATCAAGGCGTATTGAAGACATCTGACCGAAAGGGAGTAAACAACACAGATTATCAGTGAAAGATAGGTGTAAACCAACTTACAGAGCCTACCTCCAGCACATCTGAAAAACACGGAGCTGCTAGGATAGCATCATTTATTTCTTCTCTGTTTTCGAGACTACGTGTCTCTATCCTTTGTAAAAAACGATGAATCATCACTAGGTATTTTCTCTGTGAGATATTTTGTGAGATATTTTGTATAAATACCCCCCTTAACAAAGTATTTGGGGTTGGTGAACCATTCTTAAACTTTGCTGTAATACTGAAATTTTGGAATACAAAAGCTTTTGGAATCAACTGTTGCTGGACTTACTGGATGTGAAATTAGAGCAGAGGACTTGTCACATAATTCTTGAGTCAACCAGTGGACCAATAAGTTCCTTTATCTTCTGTTTTGTTATTTTTCTAGTTTCCTTATATCATCTGTGCTTCACAATCTAAATGGTAATGATAAAGATTAATTCAGAATTTGTTTGATTGCACTCTGTGTTTCATTCATTATTATTCTCTGTGTTTTCTTCAGGATTAGCATAAACAGTGTAACTCTTAATTGCTCTTGTTTCCTAATTCCATCATATTGATTATTTTCTAGGGAATTCTTAACTGCTCCTTAGTAGCAATCATCCACTTCCCTTCTTTGAATATGCTATAGGATTCTTAACTGCCCTTCAGCCATTTTAAACCCATTCTATCTGATACAAATCTTTGTTTTCTCCTTGTTTGACTACCTTGCTCTGTGAAACCATCCTTTGTTAAGAAACCAAATCTAGAAAGCCCTCTTCATTGACTCGATTTGCCCAATGGACTGAAGTTCTCAGATTTATACCTTTGTTCTACTGAATCTCACCATCTAAAAATCAAACAAACCCCTGAACATCATAACTAGCCTAACATCTTTCAAAACAAAGTTAAATCATAAAGAGAGAGCCCTCTCTGGATGCAGATTGGCTAGATTTTGTATCTAAAAGATTGGTTTGTGGTTACCTCGGCCATATTCCCTTTCTTACAACTTTTGGGAACAACCTGATTGATAACATCATTGGCGACTCCCCTGGGGACCTGAATATCTGTTTGTCTCTGTTGTCTACCTTATAAACTATAGACAGAGCCTGAAGTTAGCCATGAAGCCTTCGAAATGCTCTTGCTTTGCAATGACAGAAGTAAATGAATGCTACTTCAGTCCATCTCTGGTCTAGCTTATAGATTGGACAGTTGGTTCTATATATTTGATCAGCCCCTTGTTTATAAGTCTTTAAGAAAGTTCACAATTTCCATATCCATAGTCTCTTGAAGAAATTCCTAAAGTTGTATTATCAAAATCCATTTCAAAAAAACAAAAACATAGCTACAAGCCTGGCTTCAGAAAGGATTTGTTACACTAGATCACATCCTAATCCAAACCCACCACCTGTGTTTGAAAATCCTAATTTGATTCCTAAAATCCTTAGAAGACAAGTGAGCCCAGAAAATTTTGCTATTTCTCGGTCTTTATCCAGATCAAAATCCTGTCTTGTGAGGTCAAACCACCTTGAGAATGAACCTTCTGCTAACTATCTTGAAGACTCTTTATTGGAGACCTTTTCCGAATTTGGATTAACTCACATAGTTCATGATCCAATATTCCTTGAAAATTTGTAGCTTAGAATTGTTACTCCACATTTTGACCAACACTTGCAGAGTTGTCCACCCTGAGCTTACCTCTGAAAAAACACTTAATCTTCCTGTGATTGCTATCCCTTCCTGAAGTTCTCCATCAGCACCTCACACTTCCCAACCTCAAGTTACCCCTTCCACTCTTCCATCCTCTGTTCATATCCCTGTTGTTGTCCCTACTGCACCAGTTGTTACACATATTCCTGTTAACATGGAAAAAAGATATGCTCCTCTGAACTTTCCTGCCAATCTAGGGGCTATGCCCCAAGACTATCAAAGCAAATTCACTCCTTTTGATGGCACAGGCACATACACAGCTCAACAACATACGAAGAAAATGACAGATTACTTTGAAATATATGAGGTTGATGATGATGATGTTAGGATGAGAATTTTTATTCAAAGTTTGACTGGAGATGTTAGAACTTGGTTTAGAGCACTCCCTGCAAATAGTATCAATGACCCTCAAGCTCTTTATCAAACCTTCTTGAACAGATGGGAAAAGAAGAAAGATCCTCTCCACATTTTATCAGAATATGAAGGCTTGAAAAGAGGTGCTCAAGAAACTGTCCAAGATTACTGTAGTAGGTTCAATAATGTCTATAATGCTATTCCTCAAAATCTCATACCTCCTCCAGATTTGGCCTTGATCAAATTCCCTGATGCATTTGATTTTGATATGGCCTACCAACTTAGGGAAAGAGCTCCTAGAGACCTAGAAGAGATCTAGAGTATAGCTGTAAGTGTAGAGGCCAACCTGATTTCTAAGCGAACTAGGTCCAGAGCCGAAAGGAGGATACCTTTAAAGGAAGAACTTTTTGCTTTTGAACAGAAATTAGATGCTATCATTAAAGGAATGGATAGACTTGGAGATAGAGTAGAAATAATTGAGAGGAAATCCTCTTGGAATGGCCAACCAAGCAACACTGGAAGAAATCCAAACTTCAGGAAGAACCAAAACCGTAACATTGGAATGTCTAGACCTGACCAAAACATTAGCCCCCCATTCCAAGAAAATTTTGCTGAAGCCTCAACCTCTGATGAACCACCACAAGATACTCAAATTAACTTAATGGGCCTCAATAATGAAGACCCAAGAAGACCAAGAAGCTCACACTCTCAAACAATTCCAAACACAGTCAGGTGAGTCATTTTATTTCAGGGAGGGATATGATACAACTATCTATGAAGTCCACAAATAATACAATCTAAGAAGCAAAAGAATAGATGTCCTTGAAACCATTAAGCAGAAAGATGCCAAGCAGCCTAACAGAATCAAAATCAATAAACCCCCGGCAGAAGTCTTGCCTGGAATAGACCCTAGCCCAAGTAAAGCGATAGTTGAAGATGTATCAGATGATCAACCATCTAACAGACAACCTTCTACTGCTATCCCTCTCAAAGGAAATGTGGAAGAACCTCCAGAAATTAATTTAAAAGCAACTTCAGCTCATGATACCACTCTTGAAAAGGACAAAAACACAGAAAATACAACAGTAAAAGAGAATACGACAGTCCAAAATACAAAAACTCAAACTGAAAAACCTTTCAATCTTGAGACTGAAATAGGCAAATTAAAGATAACCATTCCATTGTCAGAATTGGCTAAACATGATGTCTATAGAGGTCAAATTAGCAGATCACTCCAAATTCCTATGAATCAAGATTCAGTAAATGTCTTTGATGACCAGCTTGAATTAATTTTTGGACCTGAGGTAAACGGGAAATTAGTAGATGGAGGTCTTCCTCCTTTTTATGTAAGTCTGAATATACATGACAAAATACTTCATAATGCCATGTTTGACTCGGGTGCTTCTCATAACTTAATGCCTAAATCTGTGATGGAGAAGTTGAACCTAGATATTACTAGGCCATACAAAGACTTATTCTCTTTTAACTCCAGCCAGGTCAGATGTCTAGGACTAATCAAAGATTTATGTGTATGATTAGTACAATACCCTGCCAAAACCATTTTAATGGACATAGTGGTGGCTGATATTCCACCCAAATATGGCATGTTATTGTCTAGGTCTTAGGGAGCAAAACTTCAAGGATCATTACAGTTGGATATGTCTTATGCTACTGTTTCAGTATTTGGTCAAACAAAGAAGTTATACAGAGAAAATTTAATGAAATATGTGGTCAATAGCCAGGAGAAACCCCAAAATTTTCCCATTTACTCCATACACTCTAACATGGACTCCTTCATTATTTATAATGCTAAAATTGACCCCCCAGCTGATGTCAAAGTTCTAACATTTGAACAAGAATAAATTTCAAACGAAACCTCTAATACTCACATTCAAGAAATTGCTGAGAACAATAATGTACCAGACATTCAAGAGAAACTAGATGAAACTAAAGAACCATATCCTCCTAGCAAGCAAATCACTAAGACTCCTAATACTGACCACGAACATGAAACCCTATGGTACTTATAATTTGAAGGTTCAGTTAAAAAATTAGGAGCAGGGGCTGGAATTTGGGTGCACAATCTAAAAAATGATCATGCTGAGGGTCATGCTTATAGGTTAAACTTCAAATGCACCAATAATATGGCTGAATATGAAGCCCTGCTACTATGACTTAAATTGGTCAAAAGTTTAGGGGTAGTTAGGATATCAGTTTTGGGAGATTCTAATTTAGTCATTCAACAGATAAAAGGGAACTCCCTCACAATTGATCCCAGACTGAGAGCCTATAGAGGAACAACAATTGACATCCTCGACACATTCCTTGAAACACAACTTACCAAAATTCCAAGGAAACATAACTTGCATGCTCACCGTTTAGCAACATTTGCCAGCACTTGTAAATTACTGTTTGAACCTAATCATCAGTTCACTGCTGAGATTAGAGACAGGCCAGCCATACCTGATAATGTAAAAAATTGGCAAGTGTTTGATAATGATATTCAGATCAACAATTTTTTAACTTTAGAGGAAGAGTTTTGCAGCACAAATATAGACGTAGATACTGATAGCATGATTGATCAAAAGGATGAAATACAAATAGACATTTCAGTAGAGAGTGCAATCAAATGCTTCATCCAACTAAATTCACCAATAAAGAAATGCAAAATCTGAAAGGGATAGATGTTGTTGAGATCGTTGAAGAAGAATCTGAAATTATTGATTTAAAAGATAATCATTTTCCCAAAATATTGACTCCTTTGGAAGATTTATTTGATTCTAATGATATCCCAAGGAAACCCAAAATGCAGCCTCTAAAAGTAGACATTGAACACTGTATCATGGGGACTGAGGAAAATCCAAAAATGATAAAACTATCCAAAACTTTTCCCCTGATCAAAAGCTTAAATATGTTGAACTGTTCAAAGAATTCCAAGATGTCTTTACTTGGGGCTATGAAGATCTGAAATCTTATGATACCTCTGTAATTCAACATACAATACCCCTCAAGGAAAATTAGAAACCATTCAAGCATAAACTTAGAATAATTAACCCTGTCCTACTCCCCTTAATTGAAAAAGAAATCAAACGGATGTATGAAGCAGGAATAATCGCTCTTATCAGGTTTTAAGAGTGGTTCTTCAATCTAGTACCCACTAGGAAGAAAACAGGGGAAATTAGACTGTGTGTGGATTTAAGGAATGTAAATAAGATTTCTTTAAAAGATAATTACCCCTTACCCAAGATGGATCACATTTTACAAAGGGTAGTAGGTGCCTCTAGGATTTCACTCTTAGATGGATTCTCAAGCTTCAATCAAATTCTGGTCCATCCTGATGACCAAGAAAAAACTGCTTTTACAACACCATGGGGAACTTTCAAATATGTCAAAATGCCATTCGGACTTAAGAACGCTGGGGCAACTTTTCAACGAGCAATGGACATAGATTTTGCAAAAGAAATCCATAATTTTTTGGTCATATATCTAGATGACCTTACTGTGTTTTCCAAATCAGATTAGCAACATCTAGATCACTTGAGGCAAGTATTGTTAAAATGTAGAAAGTATGGTATTTCACTAAACCCTAAGAAATCATTGTTTGGTCTAGAGGAAGGCAAATTGTTAGGTTACATCATCTCCAAAGTTGGCATCGGAATTTATCCTGATAGAATACAAGCCATTCTGCAAGTACCTTACCCCAGAAATGTCAAATAACTCCAAGCTTTCCTAGGGAAAACCAACTTTTTAAGAAGATTCATACCTAACTTAGATGAACTAATTAGACTGCTCAACAACATGTTAAAAAAGGATTCCAAGGTCAAATGGACAGTAGAAGCCAAACAAGCATTTAAAGAAATTAAGATGGCTTTGATTAAGACACCAATCCTTACAAGTCCAAAGTTCGATAGAGACTTCACGATATTCTCATTTGCATCAGAACACACCATTGTTGTTGTTTTACTACAAAACGATGACCAAGGATGTGAAAAACCTATAGCCTTTTTCAGTAAAGCACTTAGGGATGCACCTCTAAAATACCCAATCATGGAAAAACAGGCTTATGCATTTGTGAAAGCTATTAAAGACTTCACAGTTTATATATTGTACTCCCATGTAATAGCTTATGTACCAAGTGTTGTTGTCAAAGACATCCTAACTAAAGAGGGAATTGAAGGCAAACGAGGTAAATGCATTGCTAACAAATTGGAGTATGACATTGAAATAAAACCTACAAAGCTCATAAAAGGACAGGGATTGGCTAAACTCATGACTGAAACAAACTTTCAAGCCCTTGATATCAATGAACTAGATAATGAACAGGAGATGGCGACTCCACAAATCAGCCAGGCCTTTTTAGAATCACCTTGGTATGCTGATATAACTCATGTATTATTAAACCTGCAAGCTCCTCCAAGGTTGTCCAGAACAAAGAAGAGATCTTTGAAAATGAAAGCTTCAAAGTTTTGTATTTTAGATAGTGCCTTATTTTGGAAAAATCATGAAGGTATCCTATTAAATTTTTTACTAAAATATGAACCTCACAAAGTGCTTAAAGAATTTCATGCAGGGGATTGTGATGGACATCTTTATTGGAAATCAACTGCAGATAAAATCCTAAGGGTTGGATTTTATTGGCCCACCCTATTTGCTGATGTAAAGAAATTTGTAACTTCTTGCCATAAATGTCAAATTTTTGAAGGCAAGAGGAAGCTATTACCTTTACCCCTTAAACCAATTTCCACAGAAAAGCCTTTCCAACAATGGGGTCTAGACTTCATTGGAGAGATCCATCCTCCATATTCTGGCCAGCATAAATGGATCCTCACTACCACAGATTATTTCACCAAGTGGATAGAAGCCATTCCTACCAGACAAGCCAATGATACAGTGATTATAGGATTCCAAGAAACCAATATATTGTCCCGATTTGGCTGTCCTGAAAAGATCATAGCTGACAATGCTGTTGCTTTCAAGTCCAAGAAAATGATAAGTTTCTGTCATAAATACCATATCACTTTAGGCCATTCTACAGCCTATTACCCTCAAGGTAATGGTCTAGCTGAGTCTTCCAATAAAAGCCTGATCAGTATTATTAAGAAAATGTTGGAAGAAAACAAGAAAAACTGGCACAAGAAACTCACAAATGCACTATGGGCAGACAGATTAACTACAAAGAGATCCATTGGAACTAGCCCTTATAAGTTAGTTTATGGCATGGAGGCTATATTTCCTTCATATCTAGGATTCCCTGTAATGAAATTGCTGCAAGAAGCCCAAGTGGAACCCAATGACATCTAGAGAAGAATAAATCAGACTATCTATTTGCAGCAGACTAGGGAGGAAGTATACCAAAGATCTCAAGTGCTACAAGAAAAGCTCAAGAAGATGTTTAATAAGAGGACCAAGGCAGAAGGTTTCTTCATTGGAGACAAGGTTTTAAAATGGGATTCAGGAGAGAAGATAAGGGAAAACATGGAAAATTTGATTTCCTATGGAAGGGACCTTTTATTATCCAGGCCTTACAAGGGAACAATGCATACTTTTTGAAGAACCTGGATGAAACTGAAACAGAAGAAGGACCAGTTAATGGTCGGATGCTGAAACACTATTTTGATCCAACTGTTTGAAGAATTCTTGCCTTATGATGTACATACTATATCTTTAGTAATATTTCAGTTTGGATTGGACAACAAATTGTTGAAGTTGAAGCCTGAAGAGAAGGCCCTAAGCTTCAAAACTATAATTGTCTTACGTATAATAAAGGAACCAGCAGAAAGAGATTCCAGAGCACAATCAAAAGTGATGGAGAAGGATATTTGACTTGTTGTTCTTGACTTTCCACCAGGGAAATCCATCCCCAAGTGGAGCCACTATTAGGTTCCTATATCAATAGGTGTTATATTTCATGATTGGCATCGTTGCGCTTTGCAATATGTTCATACCTTTTTGTCTGGTTGCAAAGGTTTTCCATATTCTCAAAAAACAAAAAAATTAAAAAATGTAAAGAGGGTATGCCCTAAAACAAAAATCAAAGGGAATAAAGAATTTAATGGTCAAAAAAGTGAAAGAAATGAACCCCAATCAAATAGACCAGGAAAGTGTGCAAGAATAAAATGCCACTACTATTCCATTTTTGCAATAATCTGATGGTGAGCAGCTTGTTATTTTATGCCACCATTGATGAATGGCCAAATAGTTTAATCTTGGCTAGTTCATGTCTCAATTTACTTGTTTTAGAAATAGAGAATAAAATCTATCCAAACTGTTCAATATTGGCAGATAAGTAGATAGGTAGAGAAGCAAAGAGCTCAACTGTTAAACCTGAGCCCTTGGATGTTATAAGGGTAGGTCTAGATAGGATTGCAATGAAAAGAAAAAAGATGATGAGGGCTTGCCAGTTCAAATGCAGCCAAAGAAAGAAGAAAAAAATGCTAGGAAAAGCAGGTTGGGTAGGTAGATGATGTTGCAGAGGCATACCTGTGATTGATTTTGTCTCTTAAGATTTTCACCTTACTATTATCACAAGTGTTAACACCCAGGTTGTTCCCTTTGACTCCCAAGGGAATACGGCCGGGGTAACCACTAACCAATCTTTGGATTACAGCTTCTAGCCCAACTGTAATCAGAGAGGGCTCTCTCTTTGAGGTTTGTCTCTGTTTTGTGAAGATTTTAAGCTAGTTATGAAGTAAGGGTTTTGGTTTATGTTTGGTTGAAAGGATGTCTTTCTGTACCTAGAGTGGAAATCTGCAGATAATGTTAGCCCATTGGGAAATGGAGTCTGTGGCTACTGGTTTTTTGAAATCTTGAGGTGAGCAGCTAAAATTACAGGGCCATTTGAATACTTCATAAAACAAACTTGAAATTATGATGGTGAAATGCAAATAACCAGTGAAAAGCAATTAAGAATTTTCCACTAAGCTGGGGTGTGGGAAGGAGATATATTCCTCAGGAGCAAACTTGAATTTAAGTATGGGGGATTACGCAGTGCATTATATTAGATATCATTTTTGGTATTCAACTGCGTTAAGTAAGTCATTCAAACGTATGACCATTTCCATGAGAGGTAGTCATAACTGACTAATTTCTCATGATTTTTGAATAGTTCAC